>JAODAL010014977.1:0-85489 GCA_025379985.1 Phyllomedusa bahiana
AAAAACCGAAACAACAAATCAACAGTGTTTTTCCCTTTCAGTCCTTGAGATTTACAACTGCCCAGTAGGACTAGCAACTGATAGTTTTCAACAACCTATCATACAGATTCACGATTAGCGCCAAACTGAGACTCACTGATTGAAATAGAAGTATTAAAAAGTTATATGGATTAATATGGCAGCCTTCACACCACTGACCACAGGTGTAATTTACTAGGAAATATGTATAACACAATATGCGTACAACTGAACTCTTTGCGGTTTCTTGTATTAGAAGTGACTATCAGAACAGCTATTGGTTTAAACACAGACAGACACGTCCTGCCGTGAAGAGGCATAGACAGAGTATGAGCTCAAACAGGAAATGCAGCAGCATAGATAAAACCAGGTCACGTGATTTTTGCAGCCAATTAGATCCATACCCCACAAAGTGGTGACGTTGTAAATCCTCCTCACCCCCCTTTGTCCTCAGAGCTGATTGACTGGCTGCCAAAATGACAGGAAACGCTGAAAATGGCGTGATAGTAATAGATTATCTGTAAGATTGTCACCTAAAATATCGCGTAATCGTAAATTTCCAATCAGCCTAAAAATCGTGCCGATTTCAACTATTGACGATAATATCGCTCATCCCTAAACAGTATAATTAAAATAATAATTATAACTGATCAATGACACATAAGGTGCCAATGGCAGTTACTACATTTGGGGCGATATGTATGATTTATGACTCTTAGACGGCAATTTTGAAGCGCAATATAATTAGAGATGGGCGAATTGATTCTAATGAAGTGGAATTCGTTTAGAATTTCAGGAAAAATTCGATTCTGAACGAAGTCGAAGTTTGGGGTAATTCTCGGGAACGAAGTGTGTTTTTAATTGTTAAAATGGCTGCGAGCACATGGCGTTACATGGGGCAAAGACGTCTGGGAGGAAGAAGGGCGTAGCCTACATGACATGTGCAGAGATGAAGCCAATCAGAGACCGGCGGGATTCTGTGACGTCACCGCACTATATAAGTCCGGGCACGACGCTGGAAGCTCATACCGCTCGCACTGTACTGAGTAGGGAAAGTGCTGCCGTGGCTGCTTGTGATATCTCATACTAAAAAACTCACTTTTATACAGCAATTTTTGGGGGGTGTCACAGCTTGTCTCAGAGACTGCTTCTCTTACGTTCTAATTCTGATTTTGTGGGGTATTGGAAATTTAAGTCCAGTGTGCCGGGCAATGCAACTGCATATACATTTTTTAAAGCTATCTGCTCAGTTCTTCAGCACATTGAATATCCAAGGGTTATCTAGCCTGTTCCTGTTGTATTCATTTAAAGAAACAGCGTTTTTACAATCCAATTTACCATTTAATTTTTGAGTTGCTCATTTATTGAGCGCAATTTAGATCACAGGGTTAATTAAGCATTGCGTATCTGCTGTTGTGGTCACTAAAAGAAACATTCTTTTTCACCGCCAAAAAAGAAATTTTACCTGTGTCAAGTTGATTATTCAGAGAAAGAAGGAAAAAAAAACATTAAATCAGTTATATCATCATATCTTAACATTGAGTTTTAGTATTAAGTTCTAATTGCTTTCTGTCTGCCGTTATTTCCAGATATCTTCAACACAACGTTTCCTTGAGACACAGATACATGTCCTGCTATAACAAAAAAGTCAAGGACTTCCCTACTCTCCCCCACAAGATGATACAGAGGAGAGTCGTTTGGGAATGTTGTCATTATCAGCTAATGCTTCATACAGTACATGCATATTATAATTTGTCTCTTAGCAACCACCAATTAACCTTCATGTAGTGATAAAATATTCCATGTTATTAAAAAGTTCTATTGGAATGCAATTTACTGTCGATTAAACTTCAGATTTCATGTCCGCAACTGAACAGGGTTGGGTTCATGTTTCTCGAGCTTTGGCTGCTCTGGCAGAATAATAATAATACATAATTCCGGAGGAGGCATTTAATTGCTAAAGGAGTAGATCCAAAGATAGATCCAACCCCTGATTTAATCACCTTGACAGTGTGCCTGTGCTTCCTCAAACACCCCTAGTACTATCCGGAGGGGGGCTGACCGCCCTATACCATCGGACTGAACGTCCTTGGATGCCGAATCAACTTGGGGGCCTGAAACAACCCACAGAAAAAGTAAGATAGCAGATTTTCTCTTAGTATGTGACTTATCTGATTCTCGAACATTCTAGTGAAAGTCTTTTGGTGGTTGTCCGCCTCCCTTAGGTAGCCGTGTAAGCGTCAGGTGTGCCTCCGAGGTTGCTCCCCGTACAGTGTGTGTATCATATGCCGTATACTTTAAACGCTACCAATTAATGCCTCTCATGCGCGTTGTCCACATGTAAAGTATACATGAACTAGTATAAGTGAAACTATTTTCCTTTCGGTATCATATTTCAAGTGTAGTCAGAAGAGCTGGGCTCCTGATGGAAAAAAAAAAGGAGATATCAGAGAATAAGCGACCCTGTATAAGAACACCGAAAGCCTGTCATAAGTTCTATATACAATTAAATACAGTTATATACATATAATAGTTATAACGACATGATCTGAATTCACCTGAAGAGAACTGGCACATGCCAAAGCCTGCTATAGTTATAGACAGACGATCTGAAGAAATGGTTAAAGGGTAGCCATAAGCCTGTTATAGACAGATGACATTTGAGATAAGCCTGTTATAGACAGATGAGATTTAAGATTAGCCTGTTATACAGATGGTATAATCAGATGAGATTTGAGATTAGCCTGTTATTCGATGGTATAATCAGATGATATTTGAGATTATCTGCTAGATGAGCATAAGACATATGTTTTAGTGTTATGTATGTATGAGGCTTAACCTCAACATACGCATTGTTACGTTTGTTCTGATTTTAGTTAGGTAGGGAAAAACTTGCATTACAGGGTTAAATTTTATTATTCAAGTAACGATCACTTGTTATCTTTCACCTGAAAATCTGGCAGAGTGTACTAAACTTGGCTCGATTTCAAAGCATCATGTACGAGGGGGGTTTAGTCCCTGCTGGGCACATTTCTCCCCTAGCTGTAATGCGTACTGAATAATAATAGCGCACAGCCAAAAAGTGCATGCTCGAGTAGCGTTTTGATCGAAGAGAAAGAATCAGTCAAAATATATAGATATGGGCGAATCTTGATTCTAAACGAAGTGAATTCGTTTAGAATTTCAGGAAAAACACTTCTGTTCGGAACGAAGTCGTAACATTTCTGGGGTACATCGGGTAAACGAAGTGTGCTATTGATTGATAAAATGGCTGCGAAGCACCTGGCGCTACTGGGTGCCAAGCACCTGGGAGGAAGAGAAGGCATAGCCTGCATGACATGTGCAGAGACTGTAAGCCAATCTCAAAGACCGGAAGTGATTCCTGCGTGTACGTCACCGCACTAAAATAAGACCGAGACGCAGCGCTGGGAGCTCACCACTCCTACTCACTGTAACTGATAGGGATGGTGCTGCTGCGGAAGTGATGAGCGCCTTCCTCGTGAAGGAACTGATTTATCAGCGATTTCTGTGGGTTCTCAGCTGTCTCAGAGACTGTACTCATGAATGTGTTTCTATTTCCTTTATTTTACTTGGGTAATTGGATCTGAAATCCAGTGTGCGTCCACTAGCAGCTGCATATACATATCCATATCCAGAGTGGGATCTATGGCCAGTTCCTGTCACTGTATTCATTTAAAGAAACAGCGTTTTCATCTCACAAATACAATACCACTTCATTTTTGAGCTGCTCGAATCTATTGCGCAATTTACAATCCTGGGTTTAATTAAGCGTTGTTTTTCCTGCGATGTGCCAGACAAAAATAAACCGACTTTTTCATCGCCAAATATGTATATATATTTTAGGTAGCCTAATTCACAAGCAACTAGCTAATTTACAAACTGTATCTTCTTGTTGAGTTGTTGGCGTTACGAAAAACACAGCAATTGTTTAACACGCTACAGAGGGAGATAAGAAAGCACTGAGTTTGCGTGCGGCACAAATTCTTGGCGCGCAATTTATACATCCCAAGGGGTTAAGTTAAGCGTTAATTTGCCTGGTGTGCTGACAACTAACCGCTTTTCAACCGACCAAATATATATATTTTTTATTGTAGCCTAACTTCACAAGTCAGAGTAGGCAAATTACAACTAGTAATCTCTTGTTGTTGGCGTAGAAAACACGCAATAGTAACATGCGCTACAAAGCTACTAGTTTGTGCAGGACATCAATTCTTTGGCTCATTTAACATCCAGGGGTTAAATAAAGCGTTATGTTTTGGCTGGCTGTGGCTGACAAAATCAACCCTTCGTTTTTCCAACGCCAAATATATATCTATATTTTTTTGTAGCCTAACTTCCACAGCAAAGGCTCTAATTACAACTGTATCTCTTGTTGTGTGTGGCGTAGAAAAACCAATTGTAACACCTACTATTTTGTGCGGCTCAATTCTTTGGCGCAATTTACATCCAGGGGTTTAAACTAAGCTTGTTTTGCTGGTAGTTGACATAAAATATAACCGATCTTTTCATCACACGCCAAATATATATATTTTTATTTCATTGGTCTCCCTAATTCACAAGCACAGTGCTATTTACAACTGCATCTCCTTGTTGTGTGTGCGTAGGGAAAACACCAATTTAACACGCTACTAGTTGTGACGGCTCAATTACTTTGGAGCGGCAAAATACACCAGGGGTTAATTAAGTCGTTGTTTTGCTACTGTGCTGACAAAAATAAACCGTCTTCTTTCCACGCCAAATATACTATATATTTTTTTTTTGGTAGCCTAATCACAAGCAAAGAGCAAATTACAACTGTATCTGTTGTTGGGTCTGGCGTAGAAACACGCAATTGTAACACGCTACCTAGTTTGTAGCGGCTCACTTCTATGCGCAATTTACATCAGGTTTAATTAAGCATAGTTTGCTGTTGTCGCTGACAAAAATAAACCGACTATTTTCAACGCCAAATAAATATTTATTTAATGTTTTATTCTGGTAGCCTAATTCACAGCAAAGGCTAATTACAACTGTATCTCTTGTTGTTGGCGTAGAAAACAGCGCAATTGTAACACGGCTACAAATCTACTAGTTTTGTGCGGCCTTCAAAATCTTTGCGCGCAATTTACATTCCAGGGTTAAATTAAGCGTTGATTTTGCTGGTGTGTGCACGACACAAATAAACCGTCTTTTTCAACGCCAAATATATATATATTTTTTTGCGTAGCCTAATTCACCAGCAAAGGCTAATTACAACTGTATCACTTGTTGTGATGTCGTAGAAATACCACGCCCAAAAATATATTTTTGTCAACACCTCTACTAGTTTGTGACGTGCTCAATTCATTGCGCAGATTACATCCAGGGGTTAATAAAGCTTGTTTTGCTGGTGTGCTGACAAAAAATAAACCGTCTTTTTCAACGCCAAATATATATATATTTTTTTTGGTATCCTAATTCACAGCAAGGCTATTAACACACTGTAATCCTCTTGTTGTGTGGCGTAGAAAACACGCAATTGTAACACACTGCTACAAAGCTACTAGTTTTTGTGCTGCTCAATTCTTTTGGCCAATTTACATCCAGGGGTTAATTAAGCGTTGTTTTTGCTGGTGTGCTGACAAAAATAAACCGTCTTTTTCCAACGCCAAATATATATTTTTTTTTGTGTAGCCTAATTCACAAGGCAAAGGCTAATTACAACTTGTATCTCTTGTTGTGTGGGCGTAGAAAACACGCAAATTGTACACGCTACAAAGCCTACTAGTTTTGGTGGCTCAATTCATTGCGCAATTTACATCCCCGGGTTAATTTAAGCGTTGTTTTGCTGCTGTGCTGACAAAAATAAAACCGTCTTTGTTCAACACCGAAATATATACATTTCTTGTAGAATATATTCACAAGCGAAGGTTGAATTAAGCCTGTTTGTTTGCTTTTACATTTAGTAAAACACACAGTGCTAGTAGAAAACGACAAAAACAAGTAAATTTTTATATTCCTGCCAATTGTGGAGCGCAATTTATATAACCAAGGTGTACCCAAGCTTGTTACTGGGTATCATTTGGAGTCAACAAAACATAGGAGGTGTATATTTATCAATAATACAGATAGCTTCAATCAAACAGTGTATACAAGTTGTACCTTTTAGAACCAACAAATGTCCAGACATAGAGGTGGCAGCTCTGCACTGCAGTGGCAGATGGCACAAACCATTTCTGAAACGGTGGCCCTAGGTCGAGCAGCACAGCAAGGGGACGTCGCACAGCAGGGACGTCACTCAAGCACCCAGCACAAACTGCCGACGCTGTCCATCTAAGCAGCCGTGTTGTTTGTACAGGCAACCCAAGGGTTCTTGATTGGTTTGAACTAGTTCGATCCTTCTTCCTCTCACCTGACATCCTGTCGCCAAACCCCAGCCAAAGCAGTCGGTGGGAACCTCAGACACAACACTTAGATTTGTGAGCCGAATGGCCGGATCTGGGTCACGCCTCAACCTCGCTACCTCACATCCGAACCTCTGTACCCAATCCAGTTCCTCAACCCAGCGGATCTACTAACTTGGAGTCTGGCACACGCGTCTCAACCAATTACACATCGAGAGATGAACAACTTAGAAGGCCGTGAAAGCATTTCTGCAGCAGCTACGCGCAGCGAAGAAAAAGGTGGGTCCATATTCCCAGCATATCTCTTGCAGTCAGGCAGCAAAGAATACGTAGAATTGAGAGCTCGTGGAGACTTGGCAATTGGTAGGTCATATGGTGAGAGAGGACAGCGCATGCGGCACATTACCCACAAACGCCGGTGAAGAGACCGTAGTGACGATGAAACACAAATAATGATAGCGAATGTACGCCGAACACACACTTGGCGAGCCGTGCTGTAATCAAGGGCTCAATGCATCATCAGAGAAGAAAGGCGTATCACCTTAGCGCGTCAGGCAGCGGCGCAGCCCAGTGTATTCTGATGTGGCCGTAGCTCAGCAGGGTTATCATGCTCAGCTTGTGAGTGAAGAGACGGTGGACCAGCGGCCACTGTGTAGAGCACAAACCACTTCGACAGTCCAAGACGTAGACGGCACAGGGGCTCATGCGAGTGGCAAAAGCGGCGGCACATTAGTCACTCAGTAACGCGGAGCGTTAGGCGCGGTAAAACTCAGCTACTCGGGTCGCGGTGTGGCATTCTTTTGCGTAAGCACCCACGTACGGAGCACGAAATATGGAGGTATAATGTCATGAACTGTGAGCGCAGACAAGTACGAACAGCGAGCGCGCCTGCAGAGCCAGCCGAGAGCTAACTTTGAGACACAGAACTGCCCTTGCGCGTCAACACATGCGACGACACCATCCGTGTCCTGGGTGAAACCGTGTGCGGCCCCCCTGTTTCCCAAAGATGTGGAGTCCATCCTGACCCGCTGCAGCAGCAGCCCAGCGGCCACGTGAGCACGTCAGCCACATTTCCAGCCAAGCTCCAAAGGGCTCCACCCCACCTCTGCACAGAAGGAGCAGCTCTGTATACCTCTTTGCGAAACTCCTCTCCCGAGTCCATATGTGCTCCATCCCTCTACTACCATGGCGCCAGCAGTCGTTCTCAGAGACTGAGAGGAGAGATAGGTGTGGGAGAGAAGTGAGCATGAGTAAAGATGACCACAGTATGGCGTCCAAACCAATCCATAAGATGCGCGAATCACATGACCAGAGCTCTCCTGTCCAAGTTGTATGGTACCTAGGTGCAGAGTCCCCCTTTACCAAATATCGTGGACTCTGACCAGCCATTCAGAAGAACTCACTGGCTTGGTGTCTCATACCGAGATGGAAGTTCCCAAGCCGTAATTTTCATCTACCAAAAAGGTCGCATTAACCGAGCAACTTCAAAAATATGTAGAACAGAAAGTGGTCAAGTCATTGAGCTTATCGGATTTGTTTCCAAGGTACACGGCAGCCGTGGAGGGACTGCTGAGCTAGTAACTAACGTTCAGGGTGGGCCAGTACATGTCCTTTTACGCCCTCCCCCCCTCACTGGGGTGAATGTGCTTCTGCCCATGGCACAACCAACAACTTGGACAGGAAGACGCCGCTTTCTCCATCCACGAATGATCAGAACCTGCTGCTCCTGCGCCAAGTCCGCCTCCCACTCCTCCAACCACCCACCACCAAATCTCAGCCTGCCACAAGTCTACATGCTCCATCATACCACATGTGTAGGGCACTAGAGTGTCACGCAGTTCTACACCTAGCTTGCCTCGTCGACACGAAGTACACACAGCGGAGAACTGCTCCTCGACATGCAGCAAGAAATCGATTTGTTCGCTTTCTCCGCGCCAACTGCAAATCGAACTCATGTGTAGACGAGACAAAATGGTAGTGAAGCCATCTTGTAGAGCTCCCGCCACGCTGGCTCGCACCGAGGCGGCGATTCGTCCATGCGCCCCTGCATGGCGCACTGTTCAATCTGGCATGTAAAAAACGGTTTCTGAAGTCTTCACACCGCCTCTCAGAACATGTCCTGAGAAATGCCAGCATCTGTCGACGCAGCATTATATATATCCATTCGTACAAAGCCCAGGACACCTCCTCGAGTGCAGGCTGCAGAACGCCTCCCCAACGACGCTCTGATATGCTATGTTTCCCACCCGCTGAATTACCAGCCTGCACCGACTTGGACCGACTGTATGATAACAAATCGAGAGTCTCTCCTATATCTCTCTTAGAGTGAGGATGAGATTGAGTGGGGGGGGGGGGGGGGGCATGGGATGGGTCAGAAGGGGGGGGTGGGGCTGGGGGGGGGGTGGCGGGCCCTGGGTGGGTGAGGGGGGGGGTGGTGGGTATCTCTTCTCACTAGGGAGGGAGGGGTGGTGGAGGGGAGATGGGGGGGGCGGGGGGGACTGAGAGGGGGGGGGGGGGGGGGGAAAGGGCTCTGAGGAGAGCCACGTTATTTGTCAGTCGCCAGGACTACGGGATGAATAACGTCAATCTTCCACTGCTCATGTCCTGTAACAGATGCTGAAAAATCTGTTGGGACAAGGGGACTGTGCGAGATGACTGGCGACTACATCTCGTGCCCACATGCAAGTCCGTGGGGGACGAAATGGAGAGAAGGAGAGGAGGAGGACATTGGAGCAGAAAGCATTGGTCTGGTGACAATGAGTGGATTTTCTTAACCAGGTGCGCAAGAGAGCGAGGAGGCGGCAGCAGCTAGGAGGAGGTGGATGGCAGATGAGATTACGACGGCATGAACTGACATCCCAAGCACCAGCGCGTGGCCAGACTATAACACAGTGAGGAATGGAGGGCAGGGCGAGCCCCTCCGGAGTCACTTGTGCACGATGTACCCCAGCATGCTTATGGTCGCCTGCCCTAGTAGACAGCCGAATAGTCGCATCCGGCAGAGGGATGATGTCTGGCTCTCCACCCTTATTGGACCCTCCGCTAAAACCCACCGGTTTTCAAATGGGAGCCTTTTTCCCAGCTATATGACGAGGGAAAGCCAACCTCAAATACTATAGGGAACATCCTCACTCACTCAGATTTGGGCCCCTGCTTATTGCGGCATCTCCCTCCTCTGACAGTTCTAGACCGGGGGGTTCCTCAGCGCTCACTGTACTACTAGCCGCGACTGCGGGGGAAGTTGGGGGGGGTAGGAGTCCGGTACCAGCACCATCATCATAACCTAAAGATCTGAGAGTCACTAATTAGCAGCTTCCCTTCAACCGCCTAGATGAGGAGGCAGCACCAGCAGCTGCAGCAGCAGAGACCTGTAGCATTCCCCTGACACCAATTGCGGTTTTCGCGCTACTGTTGGACAGCACACTACTGCCACCCCAGTAGAAGATACCGCTGGACTACTTGGGCGCCAACTGATGTGTGGCCGCAACCTTGCCGAAGTTTTGCAGTGCACTGGAGAGCTCGTCCTGCCCGGCCAGTAGTGGCCAACAGAGCGGGGTTGTTCAGTGCGGCGGGGCCGATCGTAATAACCACATAGGAGAAACCCGCTTGTCCACGTGGAAAATGTTTGTTGAACGACTGACCTTAGTCAGATAATCAGAGCGTGATCCCGGCCAGGATTCTCCACACACCAATGCCTATAGCGTCAGTCTGGGATTCAACTACCTGCCTCAGCCACAATGTCTGATCGCCAGCCACCCGCCTGATGCCACACATCTGCGGAATATTTCTCACCATCTCCTACCACCGTCTTTACCATCGGACTTGGTATTGCCACCCACCTCAACACTCTGTCATTGAGCCACTCTATGTGCCTCATGCTGCTGCCCTGTTGTTGCTGTTAGCCTAGTGACCATCAAATCACTGTGTACCATTGTGGACCACTCTGCGGCACTGGTATCTGTTATCATGAACCACCTCCAGAATGTCATTGCGCGTGAGCACTCTCAGGAACCCCATGCTGTTTGCAATCCTGTATCACCTCCCACTCTCTGTCATATAGTGCACACTCAGCCTGACCTCATGCTGCTGCCGCAGTCGAGTGACCTCCGCCTCTCAGTCCATAGTGCCGCGCCATTAGTTAGCCTAAATACTATTTTGCCACCTCTGCAGAATGTCATTGTGCCACACTACTACTGACCTCATGCTCGCTTCAGTTACTCCCTTCGTAGCCCATCCCTACACCTGAGTCATTGTCAACTGTCACAGACCTCCATCAGTCTGCCTTGGCTGCTGCCGAGTTGCCCTCCACACTGTGCCTACTCCAGCGTCTTTCTGCCACCCTCCAGAATTTGTCATTGAGATGCGCACTGTCTGACCCTCAAGCATGTACTAACGCCGTCGCTCAGCTGCCGTGCGCCTCCACACTGTGCATTGTGCACACTGCGTCTTGACCTTATGCTGACTGACTGCTATTTTTATTTAATTCTCCTGACCCGTGCCCTCCATAAGGGCTGTGTCATTGTACCACTCTTTGCCTACTCCTTTTTTGCCAGCTCCAGATTTTTGTCATTGTGCCACTGCCTGACTCATACCTGCTGCGTCAACCTCCCCTTATTGATCTGTGCCACATCTGCATGCCCTATATACATGCTTCTTTTCCACCTACATAATCGTCAATCTGTGCCCACTGCGTCTGACCTCATACATCTCGCGCTAGCCGTGACCTCCACACGGTATCATTGTGCCACTCTGTGGCCCTAATACTGTTTTGGCACGCCTCCATAATGTCAATGTGCCACTGCTGAACCTCATACTGCTGCGCTGTGACCCTCCACAGTGCTGATTAGTGTGCCACTCTGTCCCCTAATACTGTTTTCCACCTCCATAACATGTCATTGTCCACTGTCTGACCCTCAATACTGCTTCCGCCGAGTGACTCCACACGCGTATCACTGTCTGCGCCCTCTGTGGCCTAATACTGTTTTGCGCGGCCTGCTCCATAAAGTCATTGTTGCCACCTGCCTGACCTCATACTGCTTCCAGCCTGACCCACCACCTTACAATGATTGTGCCACTCTGTGGAAGGGGTGAATTGGGAGGGGGGGGGGGGGGACAGAAAAAGTATAAATAGTCATAATATATATGGCCGCGTGGGGGTGTGGGGGCCGGGGGGGGGGTCGTGAGGGGCACAGCCTCAGCCCGCGCCTGACCTCCACCACTGTGTGATTGTGCACTCTTTGGCCTAACTACTGCGTCTTTTTGCCGCCTCATAATTTATTGTCGCCACTGTCCTGACCTATCATAGCTTGCTCCCGCTGCCGTGTGACCTCACACACGAGTATCAATTGTCCACTCTGTAGCCCACTAATACATGCTTTTTGCCGCTCCATAAATGTTCATTCGTTGACCACTATGCCCTGACCTCATACTGCTGCCGCCCGTGACCTCCACACTGTGTGATTGTGCCACTCTGTGGGGGACTTAATACAGTTTTTTACGCCTCCATAAAGTCATTGTGCCACTGCCGACCTCATAACTGCTGCGCCGTGACTCTCCACACTGTAGTGATTGAGTGCCACCTCGTGGCACTATACTGTTTTGCCACCTCCCAAATAGTCCATGTGGGCCACTGTCTGACTCAATACTGCTATCCGCGCGTGACCTCCACACCACAGTGTGATTCGTCTGCACTCTGTGCCCTAAATACTCGATTTTTTTCTCCGCACTCCATAATCTGTCATTGTGCCACTGTCTGACCTCCATACTGCTGCCGCCGTGACCTCCACGACTGTGTGATTGGTGCAGGGTGGGGGGGGGGGGTGGGGGCGGGTACTGGGGACACACACACACACACACAACCACACACCACACAGAATGCCAATATTGTGCCACTGTCTGACCTCATACTTCTCGCCGTCCGAGTACCCTCCACACTGTGTAGTTTCTGTGCCACTTCTGTGGCCTAATACCGTTTTGCCGCCTCCAGAAATGTCTTGTGTCCACACTAGCCTGCGACCTTCATGCTGCTGCAGCCATGACCTCCACACCTGTGTGATTTGCTGCCCACCTGTGGCCTAATACAGTTTTGCCGCCTCCAGAACTGCGTCTCTTGCGTGCCTCTGACCTGACCTCATGCTAGACTCAGTGCTGCCGCCGTCACCTCCACCTCTATCACACTAATAGTTGCCACCTAGCATCTCAGCTTGTTTTTTTACCAGCTTTCGCTAGATGACTTATATCAGGCCTACATTCCGCTATGAGTTTATTGGTTCTTTTGCCCTCTTAATGCCCAGCGGACATTTTATACAGTAAGCAGCGAATCTCTAAGAGCGGCGGCAAGTCAGTGCGAGTCATACTACAAACACAACATTGTAATGAAACCAACCAAGCACCCTCTGCATATTTAAGTCATGGCACAACGTTCTACAGCACCCTGCCAGGCCTCTGAGCGTCAAGCCTGGAAATAGCTGTTTTTTTCAACGTGAATTCGTTCGCACCACCCGACAAGTCAAATCGGACCGTAAAACGACTTTTGTCGGCAAAATTCGGCGAAGTGACGAACCGACATTTTTAGAGAAATTTCGGCATCTCTAAAAATATATAATGCTACTTGTAAGGAGAAAAAGCAATAATATACGCGCGTCTGTGTAAATGTAGCATCAAATCATAAAGAGTATAGCCAGCATTTGGGAGACATACACTGAAAGAAAATAACGATTCTTGGCAAAGCATAGTATACATTGACACTGAAGTAAAAAAATAAGAAGGATTTTAAGAATGCAATATATATAAAGAGGTGAGCCGCCGCCATCACCAAGATTCTGGACTTTCAATTTGGTGGGCTGAACGTCATCAAATTCATTAACACTGTAAAGATTGCGTAATTGTGGGAGGGAAACATACAACACTAATCACAACTATGTATTGACCTAAAATCCCACATTCTCCCCACCAGAACCAACTCATCCAATGGACTTACCCCCTACCTTCGACACACCACCACCAACACCTCCTCATCCACCTAGATCCTTCTTTCACATGCCGATTCTACCTTCTCATCCATCAGTGCTAGCCACAATACCCCAGGATCAACCAATCTACGTGCCTTTCACACCAGAACAAGTCAATAATTTACTGACCCAAATGCCAGACCCTGAGAAAAAATCTATGGCATTTTACTGTGGCATCAGCCAGATACAGAAGACATATTCTGCCTCCAAGATCTATACCATGTTGCCAGCATCAAGGCTGGGGATTACTTTTGGCCTATCATCAAATTAGCTCTACAAGAAGACACTGTTGTGGACAGGGCCGCCATCAGAAAGTTCAGTGCCTACTACAGCTAAAGCGCCTGGGCCCCCCTGTTAATCCCGCCCCCTGTCAACCCAATTGCCCCGCCCCCACCAACCACGTCCTACAATCCAACCTCAGAAAAAAAAAAGAGATGCAATTGCGCCGTTGTCTTTGGACTGAGTTCTTGCTGAATTTTCCAGCATACAGTTTATCTATATTGTGTATACAAGGGCCAGCAAATTCCACATGTCACCACGATATTCTGACCAAACCAGCACACCAAGACCAATATAACCAAACAAAATACCAATTAATACAATACCGCCACATATCACTATGTATGGTGACTAATACCACTATAATGTTACTGACTAAACCAGTGTACTAAGGCCGATATTACCATTAACAACAACAATATACAAAGACAAAGTAATACCGCAACATCATCTCCACATATCTCCACTATAGAGATGCAGAATAATGCCACAATACTGTTACTGAATATAATCCAATACAATAACACCAATATTACCACCATACACTGACTATATAGGGGGACATGTATGAAAACTGTCTAGGTCTAAATCTCACTTTGTTGCCCATAGTAACCAATCAGCGTTCCCAGCATTATTTTTTCAGAGCACTATAAAAAATGAAAGTGGAGCACTGATTGGTTGCTATGGGCAACAAAGAAAGTCCTACATCTAGACAGTTTTCCTACATGTGGCCCATAGTGGCAGATATAAGTGATTACAGTGCAGTTACATTTAGTAACTCACAGGTGACGTCTGATAAAGTCGTTCACGTTCCCTTTTCTTCTCCATCCGGTCCCGGCCACCACGAGGACTTCTCCCTGCAGAATTCACAACACAAACACCTGAGACTCCTCACTTTATCATAATCCCATGGGTACCCACACCGTATGTACAAACTCCCCATCCATAGTGCACCAAATAGTAATAATTACCTCTTTGGTGCACTGGTCGTTTTATAGAGTCCCTCGTAGGTAGGTAGCCAGGTATTAGGCCCACCTTTTGGTAGAGAGAGAACTTGAGTGGGGCCCCACATGGAGGAAACTTGAGTGGGACCACTCAAGTTTCCCTTCCTCCCCCTGCTGTGTGGGGCTCATTCAAGGGCCTCCTCTCCCTCAGCCGTGTGGGGCTCCACAGGTCCAGTGAGGGGCCTTGAGCGGGCCACTCAAGGTCCTTGGGATTTGCTGGACCTCGCTCAAGGCCCCTGGGATTTGTGGGACCCCGCAAATCTTAGGGGCCTTGAGCAGGGTCCAGCAAATCCCTGGGGCCTTCAGTTTGGGCCCCACATCCCTGGGGCCTTCAGTGGGGCCCCACAAATCCCAGGGACCTTGAACGGGGCCCCCATATCCCTGTGGCCTTCAGTGGGACCCCCACATCCCTGGGGCCCTTCAGTGAGGCCCTCACATCCATGGGGCCCTTCAGTGCGGCCCCCACATCCCTGGGGCCCTTCAGTGCGGCCCTCACATCCCTGGGGCCCTTCAGTGCAGCCCCCACATCCCTGGGGCCCTTCAATGCGGCCCCCACATCCCTGGGGGGCCTTCAGTGCGGCCCACACATCCCTGGGGCCCTTCAATGCGGCCCTCACATCCCTGGGGCCCTTCAGTGGGGCTCCACAGGACTTTGAAGTGGCCTGCCATAAAAACAGGGGCCGCGCTGCAAGTTAAGTTAAACACAATAGGTTTACATTACACAGATTGAGTTTCCTTACTTCTGCATCAGCTCCTGCACGAACGGAGCAGTCAGCCCCTCCTCCTCCCTCTGGCTGCCAGGAGATCAGTGACGCTCAGCTCACAGGGCGGGACTCACTGATTACATTAGATGACATCACCGGCAGCCAGAGGGAGGAGGAGGGGCCGACTGCTCAGTTTCTGCAGGAGCTGATGCAGAAGTAAGGAAACTCAATCTGTGTAATGTAAACCTATTGTGCTTAACTTAACTTGCAGCGCGGGCCCCCTCCCGACAGCAGATTGATTCACATGGTACAGAGAGCAGACCTACGGTCTAATCTCTGTACCATTACTGTGAAGAAAGGGGGCGGGGCATGCCGGTGACGGCGGGCCCCCCCATGCTTCACATTCTGGCCGGGCCCCATACGGCAGTAGGGGTTCTACCCCCCTAATGGCGGCCCTGGTTGTGGACATCAGTACTTACTCATCTGGGGAAGAGTTCTGCCATCGTCTTCATTCTTGGGCCAAGGAACGCTTGGCTGAATCTTCAATTCTACTCAGAGTCCTACTGAATCCGTGGAGAATTTTTATCACCGGATGTCTGCCTTATTCCAGGACCATGGATTTGACATGAACAGTAAAGCTCACAAAATCCTCTTTTCAACGGCGTTTGTTATAGGTTTACTTAAACCTACTTAGGACTTTTTGAACAGAATATGCAGAGATAACCGGAAGTCAACTTCTATCCATTGCTAAGGCACAGACTGATTCATCCCAACAGTTAAAGAAGATTTCTAAAGTGACCCTATTTCAAGAGCTCCCACAGGGCTCTATAGCTCAGCCAGACACCATACTCTACAATCAACCAATGCAAGTTTCCCTGGTTATCAACCTACAGACTCCAATCGAGAGAACGGTTCGCGACCTTTCCAGAACACACACCCTGGCCGAACTCAGAAAACTTGTTTTTACTGCAACCGATCCGGACATATCATGAGGCAGTGCCGCGCTAAAGCTCGTGACGACAAAAGGAATCTTGCTACCAATGGACAGCAACTACCGCAATACCCTCAAGCATATAATCAATTTCAACCTCAGTATCAAGTTTTTGAATATCAACCGCCAAGATTCAACCAACAAACACAACGCAGACCTCAGTCCTACAATAATAATCCATTCATTGGACCTCAATTTACCAATCTTAACCATAGTCAGTGCAAACAAGCATATCCTCAAGATGAATCTTATCCGCCTTTCCAACCTCAAGACACCTCCTATCGTCCTCAGCCATAGGACTCCGGCAAAACTATGTCTACCGTTTTACTCAATGCTTCAGAGAACACCACTGTTAGTCATTCTGAACCCGTGTTGACCGTCAATCTTCAAATTAATGGCCACCAACTTCCTTACCTTGTAGATACAGGTGCAGCCAGATCGGTTCTGAAAACTTCTGACATTCCACCGGACGTCATACTTTCTCCTGATTACATTTCATGCATTGAAGTGGATGGACGACCAACCCAGACTTGCTTAACCTACCCTGTGCCAATTGGACATCATGGACTCCTGTATAAACTACTTATCTCTCCTACTTACCCAACTAATCTGCTTGAAGCTAATTTTCTACAAACGATGAATGCTACTATCAGATATAATTCTTCTGGAATGTATTTGGACTACAATACTCCAATTTCACATGAAGCTCTACAAGCTGTTCCTGCGCTTCACATGTTTTATCCACATCAAGCAACACCTCCTGAACTTTTGACAGAAGTACCTCCTGAAGTTTGGTCTAAAGGTCCTGATGATGTCGGCATCCTTCCAGTCTCACCTGTACATGTCTTCTTGAAAGAGGGTGCTACCCCGCCTCGCTTACCTCAATATCTCTTTAAGCATGATCAAGAACAATCTCTGGAGTCACAAATCAGAACATTCCTGGATAATGGGGTGCTCATCCACTGCATCCATAGCATAATTCATAACCGAAGGTTAATTACAAGTATTTCTGTTGTTGTGTACCTTAAAATACACACCATTTTAACACGCTACAAAGCTGGTAATTTTTGGTTGCTCATTTCTTTTGCGCAATTTGGCTCCAGGGGTTAATTAAGCGTTGTTCTGCTGTTGTTGTCACTAAAAGAATCGTTCTTTTTCACCTCCAAAGAAGAAATTTTGCCTGTAGCATAATTCATAACCGCGGGTTAATTACAAGTTTTTCTGTTGTTGTGTACCATAAAATACACGCCATTTCAATACGCTACAAAGCTGGTAATTGTTGGCAGCATATTTATTTTGCGCAATTTACATCCAGGGGTTAATTAAGCATTGTTCTGCTGTTGTGGTCACTAAAAGAAAAGTTCCATTTCACCGCAAAAGAAGAAATATGTCCAGTAGCATAATTCATATCAAAAGGTTAAATACAATATTTTCTGTTGTTGTGTACCTTAAAATACACTCCATTTTAACACGCTACAAAGCTGGTAATTTTTGGTTGCTCATTTCTTTAGCGCAATTTAGATCCAGGGGTTAATTAAGCGTTGTTCTGCTGTTGTGGTCACTAAAAGAAACATTCTTTTTCACTGCCAAAGAAGCAATTTTGCCTGTAGCATCATTCATAACCGAAGGTTAATTACAAGTTTTTCTGTTGTTCTGTACCGTAAAATACATGCCATTTTAACACACTACAAAGCTGGTAATTTTTGGTTGCTCACTTCTTTTTCGCAGTTTAGATCCAGGGGTTAAATAAGCATTGTTCTGCTGTTGTGGTCACTAAAAGAAACCTTCTTTTTCACCGCCAAAGAAGCAATTTTGCCTGTAGCATAATTCATATCCGAAGGTTAATTAAGCCTGTTTGTGCTTTTATATTCAGTAAAATACACAGTGTTTTTAAACGGCACATACAAAATACATTTTTTTCCCGGTATTGTGGGGCGCAATTTATATCCAAGGGTTACCCAAGCTTGTTACTGGGTTAATTTGGAGTCAAATACAGGGTGTGTATTTTTCATATACAGATATCTTCATCAAACAGTGTCTGTACATTTTAGAACAAACAGTATGTCAGACAGAGAGGTGGCTTGCTCTTCAGCTGCTGGTGGCAGTGGCAAAAACATTCCTGGAGCAGGCCCAGGTCGCAGCACAGCAAGGGGACGTCGCAGCAGGGGTCACTCGGTGAGGCCACAACTGCCGCTGTCATCTAGAGGCCGTGTGTTGTTCAGCAAAACAATGGTACTTGATTGGTTGACTAGGTCATCCACTTCCTCCCAGATGACATCTGACAACCTCGGCCAAGAGTCGGTGGGAACGTCAGACACAACCGTTAGTTGGCATGGCCCAGGAGCGGGTCAGCGGCCCTCACCTGTCCTCACAAAGCCCCCTGTCCCATCCGATTCCCTCAGCCCGAGATCTACTATTTGGTCTGGGGTCAGCGCCACTATATAGCGAGGATGAACAATTTTTGAGGGCAGTCAGCATTTACTTGACACAAGAAAAAGGGGCCAAGATCCCCTGCTTCTTGCAGTAGACGGCAAAGTATAGATGTGGAGAGTGGCATGGGAGGTCATGTTGTGAGGGGTCAGCCTCTGCATACCAAGACCGGTAATGAGGACAGCAGTGACGCTGAAACACAAATAGATGATGATGTAGCCGACCGCTTGGGAGCCGGGTGAAGCAAGGGCTTCATCATCGCCAGGAGAAGAGGGCGGCAGATTGCGCGTCAGGCAGCGGCGCAGCCAGCTAGTGGGTTGTGTGGCCGTGAGTCAGCAGGGTAGCAGCAGTATGAGGTCGGGAGCAAAGCGGCCACGGGGTAGAAAACCCGCTTCGCAGGTCCAAGAAAGTAGCGGCACAGGGGCTCAGCGAGGCAGCAGTGGTAGTAGTCACTCAGTGCGGAGCGTTGGCGGTAAAATCAGATACTCGGCGGTGTGGCAGTTCTTTGCTAAGACACCGGAGGAGCCGAATATGGGTATATGTAGAATCTGTGGGCAGAAAGTAAAGCGTGGCAAGGGAGCTAACGTTGGCACCACGGCCCTGCATCAACACATGCAATGTCACCATCCGGTGGCCTGGGAGAAACGTGGCTCAGATGTAGTGGTCCATCTTGCCGCCGCAGCAACAGCAGCAGCAGCGCCCAGTGGCACACATGCCATTGCAGCCAGTCAAGGCTCCACCATCTCTGCAGAAGGGAGCTGTTTCTCTTTGACATCATCTCCCGGTCCAGATGCTCCTGCTCCTCGCTACTCATGGCGCCAGCAGTCGTTCAGCGAGGCGATTGCAAAGAGACAACAGTATGCGTCCAACCATCCTAAGGTGCAGCAGCTGACCGTGCTCCTGTCCAAGTTGTTGGTACTGCAGTCCCCCCTTTCCAAATGCTGGACTCTGCACCATTCAGAGAACTAATGGCTTGTGCCGAGCCGAGATGGAGAGTTCCAAGCCATAATTTCTTTCCAAAAAGGCAGTACCAGCACTTCATAAATATGTAGAACAGAAGATGGGCCAGTCCTTGAGCTTATCGGTTTGTTCCAAGGTGCACGGCAGCGCGGACGTCAAGAGCTGTAACTACGGTCAGGGCCAGTACATGTCCTTTACGGCCCACTGGGTGAATGTGCTTCCTGCCCAGGCACACCAACAACTTTCTCCTCCACGTTGTCAAACTGCGGCTCCTGCGCCAATGTCCGCCTCCTTCTCCTCCACCACCACCACCATCTCAGCCTCCACAAGTACTGCTCCATCATACCACATGTGTAGGGCACAGCGGTGTCACGCAGTTCTACACCTGGCTTGCCTCGGCGAATGAAGTCACACAGGGGAGGAACTGCTCCGCGTCATGCAGCAAGAAATCGATGTGTGGCTTTCTCCGCGCCAAATGCAAATCGGAACCATGGTGACGGACAATGGGAGTAACATGGTATCCACGCTGCACCGAGGAGGAATGGTACATGCACCCTGCATGGCGCATGTGTTCAATCTGGTTGTGAAAAGGTTCCTGAAGTCTTCCACCGATCTTCAGAAGATTCTGAAAATGGCCAGGAAACTGTGCATGCACTTCATCCATTCCTACAAAGCCAGGAACACCCTCCTCGAGTTGCAGCGGCAGAACTGCCTCCCCCAACACACTCTGATATGTGATGTTTCCACCTATTGGAATTCCAGCCTGCCCCTGTTGGACCGCCGGTCTGAACTGAGAAAGGCCATGACCGATTTTTTTGATGATCCAGGCGGACAGGAGTACTCCCCTGTGCAACTTTGATGTCAGCCAGTGGCAGCTCATGCGTGAATCTTGCCGTTTGTTGAGGCCAGGACTACTGGATGAATAACGTAATTCTACTGCTTCATGTCCTGGAACAGATGCTGAAAAATCTGTATGGGCAGGGGACTGGAGACGTGGCGACGACATCTCGCGGCTATATGAGTCCGGTGGGGACTTAACTGGAGGAGGAGGAGGAGGACATTGGAGCAGTCTGGGTTCAAACTACCTGCCTCAGCCACTATTCTGATGCCGCCACCCGCCTGATGCCACACATCTGCTGCCAGTTTCTCCATCTGCCTACCACCATCTTTACCAGGGACTGGTATTGCCACCCACCTCCACACTCTGTCATTGTGCCACTCTATGACCTCATGCTGCTGCTGCTGTTGCTGGTGCCGTGACATCCACACTGTGTCATTGTGCCACTCTCTGACCTCATGTTGCTGCTGCTGTTGTTGCTGCTGCGGTCACCTCCACACCCTGTCATTGTGCCACTCTCTGACCTCATGCTGTTGCTCCTGCCGTCACCTCCACTCTCTGTCATTGTGCCACTCTGTGGCCTACTACTGTTTTGCCACCTCCAGAATGTCATTGTGCCACTGTCTGACCTCATGCTGCTACTGTTGCTCCTGCCGTGACCTACACACTGTGTCATTGTGCCACTGTCTGACCTCATGCTGCTGCTGTGGCTGCTGCTGTGACCTCCACACTCTGTCATTGTGCCACAGCCTGACCTCATGCTGCCGCTGTGGCTGCAGCAGTGACCTCCACACTCTGTCATAGTGCCACTCTCTGTCCTCATGCTGCTGCTGCCGTGACCTCCACTCTCTGACATTGTGCCACTCTGTGGCCTACTACTGTTTTTCCACCTCCAGAATGTCATTGTGCCACTGCCTGACCTCATGCTGCTGCTACCTCCACACTCAGTCATTGTGCCACTCTGTGGCCTACTCCTGTTTGTGCCACCTACACACTCATAGTGCCACTCTCTGACCTCATGCTGCTGCTGCTGCCGTTGATGCTGTCACCTCCACACTGTGTCATTGTGCCACTCTCTGACCTCATGCTGCTGCTGTGGCTACTGCCGTGACCTCCACTCTCTGTCATTGTGCCACTATCTGACCTCATGCTGCTGCTGTGGCTGCTGCCGTGACCTCCACACTCTGTCATTGTGCCACTCTCTGACCTCATGCTGCTGCTGCCGTGACCTCCATTCTCTGTCATTGTGCCACTCTGTGGCCTAGTACTGTTTTGCCACCACCACAATGTCATTGTGTCACTGCCTGACCTAATGCTACTGCTGTGGCTGCTGCCGTCACCTCCACACTCTGTCATTGTGCCACTCTGTGGCCTACTCCTGGTTGTGCCACCTACATACTCAGTCATAGTGCCACTCTCTGACCTCATGCTGCTGCTGCTGCCGTTGATGCCGTGACCTCCACACTGTGTCAATGTGCCACTCTCTGACCTCATGCTGCTGCTGTGGCTACTGCCGTGACCTCCACTCTTTGTCATTGTGCCACTCTCTGACCTCATGCTGCTGCTGCCGTGACCTCCACACTCTCTCATTGTGCCACTCTGTGGCCTACTCCTGTTTTTGCCACCTCCAGAATGTCATTGTGCCACTCTCTGACCTCATGCTGCTGCTGCCGTGACCTCCACTCTCTGTCATTGTGCCACTCTGTGGCCTACTGCTGTTTTGCCACCTCCAGAATGTCATTGTGCCACTGCCTGACCTCATTCTGCTGCTGTTGTTTATGCCGTCACCTCCACACTGTGTCATTGTGCCACTCTGACCTCATGCTGCTGCTGTGGCTGCTGCCGTGACCTCCACACTGTGTCATTGTGCCACTGTCTGACCTCATGCTGCTGCTGCCGTGACCTCCACACTCTGTCATTGTGCCACTCTGTGGCCTACTCCTGTTTTTTCCACCTCCAGAATGTCATTGTGCCATTCTCTGACCTTATGCTGCTGTGGCTAGCGCCATCACCTCCACACTCTGTCACTGATGTTGACACCTGAGCCCTCAGCTTGTTTTTTTTCCAGCTGTCGCTCTGTCGCTGCCATGACTTTATCAGGCTACATTCCCGCTTCAGTTTTTTGGTCAGTTTTGCCCTCTTAAGTGCTCAGGGAATCTTATAGTGTAGCGATTCTAAGAGCGGCGGCAGTCATATGCGTGTCATACTAAAACACAACATTGTATGAAGACCAAACCAAGCTCCCTCTGCATATTTAAGCATGGCACAACGTTCTACAGCACCCTGCAGGCTCTGTGCCGCCTGGAAATAGCTGTTTTTTAACATGATTGGTCCTGAAGCAATTCAGACCGAAACAAATTTTGTCGGGAAATTCGGCGAAGTCACCGAATCGAATTTTTGCGAACTTGGCCCATCTCTAATTATAATAGTGTAGAATGAGCCTAAAATTATGAACCTGTTCTACTGCAGAAACTACACTTCTGGCTCAGGTAAACCACTTTGAAAGGGATCTACCTGTTCCAGCAGTAATACATCTGGAATTGTCATACTGAATCCATAAATGTGTAGCTTCATACAGTTTTAGTGTGCCCCACCTCCTGCACGCCCACAAAGTGCTGCAGTGGCTCTGTAATGTGCCTGATATTGGCTGTGGGAGTTTTAAAAATATAACAAACGGGGCTATGCCATTCATACATGCCGCCCTTGATGTGCAAGTGTGAGTGTCACATGTCAGATAAGAAGCCCATGTCATAAATGAATAAGTTGTGGTGGTAACTACCTAACACAAGCACCATAAATGTTTGGAGGATGCTTTACAAAGTTTCCCCCAAAAAAAAAACTTGTACCGAAAAATGTGAAGACATATTGGCAGAAAATTAAAAAAGTTACAGCTTTTGTCAGATGAGCAAGAAAACTGCACAAGAAACAACACTTTTAAATGTGCCAAAGATGTGGGGGGAGTTTTACAATGCATCAAAAATGCGACAAAGTTTGGCGCACAACAAATCCAAACCAGTTTCAAAGTGACATGGCCGAGACTACTTTACAGAATCTTTACAGAGAACCTGTCACATAGATTATGCTACCCTTGCTGAGGACAGCACCAGCTAGTGTCAGATCTGCTGTTTCCAGTGCTGTGTCCCTTTTTTCTGTAAGGTGCAGGAATTTCAGAGTATTTAATGCTCAAATCTGCAGTTTTCAGCCAGAAAGGAGTCATGAAAAGAGTCTGTTTAATTCATGCTGTGCCCACATGTGGCTAGCCAGGCGGGGCTAACAACTGCTCATGAATAAGCTGGACTCTTTTCTGGCTGAAAACTACCAGATTTCAGCATTAAATACTCTAAAACTACCGCATTTTACAGAATAGGGACACAATACTGGGAACAGCAGGTCTGACACTAGCTTGTACTGTCCTCAGAAAGGGGGCATAACCTATGTGACAGGTTCTCTTTAAGTGGTTTCAGACAACATGGGCAAAGTCCTTCATACATATATACACAATATTTGGTTCAGCACCTCCAAAAAACTTTAAATGTGGGTGCACGCTGTGACGGCTGTAATCTAGATACACATAACAATAACAGCAGCACACAAAAATAGAATACGTTGAAAAAAACTTTCTGCTTTAAAAAAAACAAAAGTTTTATGAGGTTCTTTGTTCACACTTTTGTGCAAAATTGCTTATTGCACTTTTTAATCAGTGCAGTGTATTTAGTAGCTGGTGCCTTCACATTCTGAAAGGTAGGTCTGGATGGACCACAGAGAAATATAGCGTTAGTGTAAACGTAGTGTAGGACCCACCTGCATTGAGGTCTCGTTGAAAGTCGAAGGTGGGCTTAAGCAATTTTGCGCAAAAGTGTGAACAAAGAACCTCATAAAACTTTAGTTTTTTTTATAGCAGAAAGTTTTTTTCAACTTATTCTATTTTTGTGTGCTGCTGTTATTGTTATGTATATCTACAAATATATATATATATACACATAAAATTTTCTTTTTACTAAATATGAAAAACATACAACAGCACAGAATCAGCTATTTGTGATAGATTTGTACCTTACAATTTTACTCATGCAGATCACAGCTTTTCAGGATATCAGCAAAGTAGTGTCCTTTCTCAGCATTTACAAAGTCCAATGTAGAGGAGCCGCCAGCACGTCCATGCTGGTAAGTGTACGGGATACACACTGATACTACGTTTCGAAGGCTTCTGTTCTTCCTGACTTTGTAAATGCTGAGAAAGGACACGTCTTTGCTGATGTCCTGAAAAGCTGTGATCTGCATGAGTAAAATTGTAAGGTACAAATGTATCACAAATAGCCGATGCTGTGACTTTGTATGTTTTTTTATAATGAGTAAAAAGAAAATGTATATATATATATATATATATATATATTTATATATATATTTATATATATATATATATATATATAATATATATTATATATATATTATATAATATATTAATATATATATGTTATCTGAAACCAGTTACTAAGAAGGATTAACAAGGAACCTCCCAGCATAAGTCTAAAGTGGCCAACACCCAAATAGGTTGTGGATGTTTAAAATTGAACAGGTTCTCTTTAAGTTACAGGGAACAGAGGGTGAGATAGTAAAGTAATAGAACTGACTACCGCAACCATTATCTAAAAGTACTATATTAAAAGGTTTACATCCATTTTACCCCTCAAATAGGCTGCAGAGCATTACAACTGAACCAGTACTTGTGAGGACTGTAGAAGTGGTGCTGCTAGATTCCCTCTAGAATATATGACCTCTTTGAGAGAGGGCAGTATGAGTATGGTAGAAGAGTGTGCCTGTCAAAAGAGAAAGCTCAAAACAGTTAATGTTCCTCATTGGGGAGAGGCATAATGCAGGTGTGTGGAGATTTATATGCCATATGTATTCCCTTGAGTTTACTGGAATATATTTGAAATTCAGTGGACCGACCATAGCAGGCTCGGACTGGCCCACAGGGGAATAGGGGAAAACCCCGGTGAGCCCTGAGCAGTAAACCAAAAAAAAGTTTTGGTACGTACCTCCGAAACATCCTTGTAAAGCAAAAGAGCAGAGAAAGACAGGTATAAAGCAAGAGGCAGAGTATAGGAGTCATGTACAGTCACTTACAGTAGCTGTAGGGTTGGCCCCTAAAATAAATTAAAAATATCACTGCAAATAATAATCCCTGTTAAAACATAACTTTTACTAGACTTGCTAAAATATTAGTATCTTAACCCCTATATGTTACCTCTACAT
Source organism: Phyllomedusa bahiana (assembly GCA_025379985.1). Lineage (NCBI taxonomy): Eukaryota > Metazoa > Chordata > Amphibia > Anura > Hylidae > Phyllomedusa > Phyllomedusa bahiana. The sequence goes on from JAODAL010014977.1 coordinate 25,874, forward strand.
ACCCTATATGATACAGCAGACTGAGCACATGTCCGTCAGTGTGTAATCGCCCCGATAGAGCGGCTCCCGCTTTAATGAACAGGCAAGTCACTACATGCTGGTAAACACCTTATATCCCACTATCCCGACGCGTTTCCCCGTACTGTATTAGGTTCATCAGGGATTCTAAATTCGCTGTGAAAAAGAAATACGCTATATACAACGCATATACTCACACACATTACGTCCCATATAGGTTGGATAAATAACTGATACTTAGCTTAAGTGCTGCCGGTATAAAGACGATGAATCCCGCGAGCTACTCTATATGCGGCACCCAAGATAAGAGGATACAGAAAGGATTGTCTCTGTCTCCCCCTTAAGTCTTAAATGACCCCGCAAAGTATAATATACAGATCCCCAGTGTTTACACATAGATGGTAATGCTTATGCCCGTATAGATGGTTTATTATGCCTCCTCATCCTCTGGCATTCCAATAACCTCCCCCTTTTTTAGTATGTGATGAGAGCCCTGCATCTGGCCTGAGACATCGGTCAGAAGTAACAACACCAGATCAGCATCAGATATTCAATCTTACAGCTAGACAACTAAGTAGTAAGAATCACAGATTCTACAAGGTCCTTACCTTGTGTAGCCCACCACCAAGTAGGTGACTTTTCATGGATCAAAAATTAAATCTATTGACGTATGCTCAAATGGCATAAATTTTTTAAAATCAAAGAATAAGATCGAATGCCAACATTTGGAGGCGCAGCGACACAATCTTAAGGCATACGCACTCTAGTGGGTCCCTTATGGTGAGAGGAAATTAAGAAGAGGACAACTAAATTTGAAGATCAAAAGTTAGAGAATGCCCCCGTCAGCTGGAATACACAGGAAATTGATTTATTTTTACAAATATCTCAAAAGAACTTCGTGATCTAAGCGAACAAGATTACCATTCCCACAATAATCCTCAGTAGAGAGAATAGAAGCGTTGTCAGCAGTGGAACGAGACAATCTAAATTATAAAATCCCGCCAATAAGGAAATATAGTTGATATTAAACCAGTGACATGTTACAAAACAGATTGTACCATCTTCTTACGACAAAAGTAGTATGATATTCATCTATGGACCAACAACAACCTTTACTATGGAATTAGAGAGATACTCGTGGAGGGTTTAGAGATGGGCCTTATATCAACACACAGGAATTCAAATGTATGATGCTTCTAATCCCCAAATACCGACTTTCTATTCGATCGCCTAAATCCATAAGCTGGTACCACCACTGAAAGGTAACCCATAGTCTCAGGTGTGGAACAATACGCAAAATGTAGGATCTACTAGATAACATCTACAGGATTTCGTAAGTACATTCCTTCTTACAAGAACAGAGACTTCAATCCTTTTGCGTAGACTAAAGGGGACACTAATAAGGAAGTACTATTGCTCCATAGATGTGAAAGCCTATAAATAATATTCCACCTGAAAAAGGATCAGCAGTAAGATATTTTTCTGTTGTCCACAAGAGTATAGAATTTTTCAGGCCCATAATGCTTTTGTCATTAACTACTTGAATTTGACTACGCATAAGACTTGGCCTTTTTGCTCAAGACCTTTCACCTGCACAGGGGCACTGCAATGGACTCCTGCGCTCCCCATAGGCAAATCTGTTCCTGCTGTGGGAGCTACATTGGTTATCTCAACCGGAGAATGACCAAGCCCCCCCCCCCAGATATTATTTTTGGGGGAGTACATTGATACATCATCAGTCTCTGGGAAGTACAAGATTCCATGTTGAGATTGTTGCACAACTCAACAAAAAACAATATCTATGGGGGCACTTCACATTGAAATGCGAGATGTTTACCTTTTCTGATGAGTCTTATTATCAAAAATCAAATGGTACATTCATACTGATATATATAGGAAACCCACCAACAACACTTTACACTGGAAAAAGTTACCATCCATTAACCCTGAAGAAGGAATACCGAAAGCTCAATTTTTGGGAGTCAAGAGAAATGCTCCAAGATGAGAGTTTAGAGACATCCAGGTATTTTGAGAAAGATTTCTTAATCGAAGGATATCCTACAAAAGTCCTGGAATCAGGCTTTAGCATGCACAAAAACAAAATAGGAAACACCCTCTATATACACAGGCAAGTCCAGGTATATAAAGAACCATGGAGCACGTATATTGAGCATACCTTTGATGATCAGAAAAACTACGAAGTAAATCAACATCCTCAAAAAATATTGGGTATTTTGATGTTAACCAGATCTAGAAGAGATACTTCCTCCAACCCCTCGAAACTGATGACGAAGGTAGAGCCGCTCAAAAAAGCTGGTCCATAGTACACCTATATACTATACAACCAATAAGCCCTCCAAGCACCTGGTTAGAAACTTGAAACCGATTGGCATGTTCCAATGTGTGCGGCAGAGATGAGTAGCTCTGCCCATACTTACAACAAACCAAAATCCTTCACAAGTGGGCCTCAAATGGAAAGCAATGTTTTATTCGTGATTTTGCCAATTGTAGACAGAAGAGTAGCTTATATTGAATAATGCCCCTGCCACACTCAATTATATTGGAAAAAAACAAGAGAACATTTAAAAGAAGGTGGGCAACATCTGGGACATACGTAATAAAGAGACACACCATAGCTCGACATGGTGTGGGGAACTCTACAATGTGAATGGATATCTCTGCCTTTGCGTTTAGAAGTTGTAAGACCATCCCTAGAAGAGGAAATGGTAGACTAATCTGTGTAAGGAGGCCCAATGTGATCTTAGCGTAATGGATGTCTGTTCAACCAAAGCCCTAAATGAACCTTGCAATTTTTTGCTTTATATTGAATATACTCTGCTGTATCTTTCACATACTTTGTTCCCTGTTCCACGCTCCTTCACAGAGTTCCACTAATTGATTTTCAAACCTGACCAATGAAGATGTATCAGTATCATATCTGTATTTTTTTTATATATTCATATGGTGCCGACCGAGATTGGATAATTTATGTCCAGCTGAGGACAATGAATTTTTGTGCCGACCGTAATGTCGTTGTTTGCTCCGCATTTAGCTCCAAACCATTATGCTATGTATTTTGCTCGGTCCTGAAATTCATTCACCAGATGTCCCACATATCTGGTATCACCAGACATCATGGCAGATGATTGAACGTCATTAAACGGTAGCATTTGCAAGTTTTTGACTGTGTGGCTGCTAGTCATGAGTGCATTTAGGAGTGGCTTCTCGAACTCTAAAGTAACTGGGACATAATATGGCCTGATTCGGTTTGGAGTTAGGAAACGGCATTTGTGTCTGCCTGACATGCGCATTGCACTATTCTGAACGCCTCGCGCCCGCGTGGTCTGTCTCACCGGCTTTTTGGCATATGCGGCAGTTCGATTCTCCGGCTTAGCTTAACCGAAGTGACATGGGCAATTTTCATCTTCCAGGACTATGCGCAGCTGATATCCGAACCCTGATTACCATTGAGCATGAAATCTGCAGACATACCTTATGGTGAAACCTGGAACGGCCACTAAATCATTACCATACTATGTGTAAACACTGATCTGTATAATTATACATTGCGGATCATTATAAACCATATATGAGACAGAGACAATCCTTCTCTATCCCTCTTATCTTGGGTGCCACATACTAGAGGACTGCGGATCACGTCTTTATACCCCAGCACTTAAGCTAATACATTCTTTTACCCAAAACCTAAATGGGAAACATGTGTTTAATATCTTGTATATACTTTTCTTTTTCCACAGCAATTAAATCCCCGATAACCCAAATTACATACGGGGAAACCCGGGGATAGCGGGGGATATAAATTTTTTTAACACCATTATTAATTGCCTGTCATTAAAGCGAGCCGCCCTCTACGGGGCGATTACTCCACTACACAGTGCACATATCTGTATCATTGGGGTTTAAAAATATAGGTTAAGATATAATATTTTAGCAAGTCTAGTAAAAGTTTGTTTTAAAAGGGATTATTTTCATGATATTTTTGTTTAAATCCCTTTCAATAGAATTTGTAATTTTTTTATACAACCCAGTTTTCTAATGGCCCTGATAAAGAAATGCGAACTGGGGCAAGACATTTTTTTTCAGATTTGGGGTGAGTCAACCCAAAGGGGATTTTTCAACTTAATGGTTTTTAAAAAACTTAACGGCTTACCATCCAATATCAAATTTTGTGGAGCACAGACATTAAGCACTATTCAACACAAATTATACCTAGGGGACTCAGAATCTTTTTAAAACACCTCCCATTAATCACATCTATTCTTTTTTTGAAAGGTGGAAACAAATTTATAGATAGTTCATACACTTTAAAAACCTTTTGAAAGAGAAAAAAAAACATTAAAAGTACCTCCAAAAACCAAAATACTTGATAAACAACATAAAATTTGGGGGACCCTATTTCACCAGAAGAAAAACCTCAAAACCTAAGAAAAAAAAATCAACCCTGCCCCCCATATCAAAACTGTTCCGGCGGGGAGGCACTTTGGATTTTTAAACCCGGGGAATGACCAATGGCCCCCCCAAATTTTATTTTGGGGAGACTTGAGACCATCATTCTCGGGGGAAGGGTACAAATGTCATTTTGATGTTTTTGTTGCACAACTCAACAAAACAATATGGGGTATGCACTTCACATTTGAAATGCAGGGAAATGTTTACCTTTTCTGGGGTGTCCTATTTTCAAAAACTGAATGGTAACATTTAACAGATATATATAGGAAACCCACAGCAACTAACAGCTTGTTACACTGGGAAAAAATTTCCATCCATTACCCTGCAAGAGAAAACCGAAAGGGCAATTTTTGGAAATCAAAGAAATTTCTCCAAATTAATTTAGGGAAAACAGGGATTTTTAGAGAGGATTTTTTAAACAAAAATATCCCACAAAAGCCTTGGAATCACCTTTTGGCTGCCAAAAACAAAATAGGACAACTCTATTACGGGGCAAGCCCGGGTAGATAAAGAGCCCAAAGGGGAGCACTATTTTTTTTAAAAACCTTTTGGGATGTAAAAAATCTAAAATAACCCCCCAAAACCCCCCAAAAAAAAGGGGGGTATTTTTGATTTAGCCAATCTAAAGGAAAACTTCCCCCAAACCCCCCCCCTTTCCCGTAACTTATGGGAAAGGGTAATCCATCAAAGATAGACTTTTCCATAGCCCAATTATACACCCAAACCCTCTCAAGGCACCTGGTTAAAAAAGGAAAAACCGAAGGGGAAATTTTCAAATGGGGCAAGATGTTACCCCCCATACTACAACAAACCAAACCCTTCCCCACAAGTCCCTCAAAGGGAAAAGCAATTTTTTTTTCGTGATTTTGCAATTGTGGGACAAAAGGGATTTTTAAATATGTGTATATCCCCCCTGCCCACTAAAATTTTTTTGGAAAAAAAAGGGAAAACTTTTAAAAAAAAGGGGGGGCCCGAACATCGGGGGACATACGAAATAAAAGAACACCCCAGTACTCGCCCTGTTTGGGAACATCAAAATGGTGAAGGGGAAAACTCGGGCGTTTTTTTTTTTTAAAGAAGTTGTAAGACCACCCCCAAAGAGGGGGGAATGGATAAAAACAAATTTCCCTGTTTAAGGGGGCCCAAGGGAAATTTTATGTAGGATTCTTTTAAAAACCAAAAGGGCCTAAATAGATTTTTTGAAATTTTGGTTCCTTTTTTTGAATAACTCGCTTTGTATCTGTTCACATTGTTTTGTTCTTTTCGCACTCTTCACAGAGGCCCACTATTGTTTTTTCAAGCCTGCCCAAATTTGAATATGTACCCATACAAAAACTTTAAATTTTTTTATTATTTTCATTGATTGCCTCCCAAAATTTAAAAATTTTAAATGTCATTGAGGACAATGAATTTTTTTACCCCGATGCCCTTTTTTTTTGGCCCTCCGCTTTAAGCCCGTGTCAAAAAATTGTTTTCCTATGTATTTTGCTCGGTGAAATCATTCACAATTTTTCCGCCAAAATTATCTTTTATCACCATAAAAAATTCATGGCAATGAAGTGACTCTTTAAAAGGGGTACTTTTTCCCAAAGTTTTTTTTTGACTGTGGGGGGCTGCTACCCATTGAGTGCATTAAAATCATCTGAACCTAAAGTAACGGGGCCAATAAATATGGCGTTGTTTTCCGGGGTTTTTTGGTTAGGAAAGGGGAAAATTTGTGTTTTTCCGGGACATGCCGGGAAACATTTCTGAACCCCGGGGCGCCGCGTGGTCTTCCCGGGTTTTTGGGCCTATGCCAGTTCGTTTCCCGGGCTGTGCAAACCCGGGAAGTGACATGGCATTTCTTTTTGGGACATCCACTGAAATATCCAACCCAAAAACCCATGAGCAGTGAAATCTGCATAATACTTAGGGAACCTGGAAACGGGCCCTAAATCATTACCATCTAAAGGTAAAAAACTGGGGTCTGTATTTTTAAAAATTTGGGTCAATTAAGACATATAAGGGAGACAGAAAAATCCTTCCCCTGTAACCCTCTTATCCCTTTGGGGGCCCGCATACTAGAGGGGCTGGGGGGTTTACGTCTTTATACCCCCCACACTTAACAAGTACATTTCACTTTTCCCAAACCCAAATGGGGAAAACTTTTGTTTTATTTTATTCTTTATATACGTATTCTTTTTCCACAGCGAATTTAGAAAACCCCTGATGAACCCCAATACTAAAAGGGGGGAAAAGCATCGGGATATTTGGGTATAAAGGTTTTATACAAACCCGTAGTGAAAATTGGGCCCTTCCCTTTAAAACGGGGCCCCCCCTTATCGGGGATTTCTCCACTGACGGACATGCACATATGCTGTATCAAACTAGGTATTAGAGGTAACATATAGGGGGTTAAAAAATACAAAATTTTAGCAAGTCTATAAAAATTAAGGTTTTTAAAAGGGGTTTTTAAATTTTCATTATATTTTTGTTTAAAAACCCTGTTCAAATAGAATTTGTAGTATTTTCCCCTAAAAAAATTTTTTACCGGGGGCCCCCTAAAAGCTCAACTGGGGGGTCCCTAGAGTCAACTTCACCTGTGGGCCCAGCACCCCAGTCCAACCCCCCCCGGGGGCCCTAGCATATACTTTTTCCCCACACCTTATGGTGGGCCCTTTTCCCCAAAGAAGAAACAAAAAACCCCTTTTTTTTTACATTTAGACCTCTATTTTAAACCAAATATCCCTTTTATTTTCACTCTGAGGGACAAACATCCCGAAACAGGTGTCAACAGTTGAATATCTGGTTTGGCTTTACTTCCAGTCATATTGTAAGACTAAGTAAATTGAATGTGACTTAATGAATGCTACATCCAATACATGGCACAAAGTATTTTTTTTTCTCTATGTTAGTTGAATATATTAAAATTTTAGTGAACCATGGTATATAAGTCTCCACACACTTATATGGTACTTCTCCCTAATGAAACCCAAAGCTAGAAACCCACAGGATTCTATTTTTGCATTCATGAGGTGCAAACACCCTTAAAAGCCTTCTAATGTGGCTTTATTACAAGGGGCAGATCCAAATGTTTTTCTAAACATAGCCCGGGGGAAAAAGGGCAATAAATTAAGGGTTTTTTTTTATGAAAGGCAAGGGGCAAATCTTCATACCATTTTGTTTTTCTACTTCCTATGAATAAAAACAGATAAACTGATAAAGTTTGCAATTTTTTGGGTTGTTAAAAGGGGGGGGTTCCTAATTACTATCCCCTCTAAAAAAAGTGCCCACGTGTTGGCAGCATATCTTGTATGTCCTTTTAAAAAGATTACTCTGTTAACTTCAAAGTATTTTCCAAACAGCTTGAAAAACAAAGTGTGTTGTCTCTAACAAACAAAGAAGAGAAATTACTTTTTATTGCTTACTTTGAACTCTAAAGCCTTGTGCACTATAGATTACATCTCCTGCACTCATGTCAGTGCAATTAGAAGAGCTGGGAACTGCTAAAAAAACCACCCATAGCCTAAGAGAGAGAGGAAGCATGAATTTGAAGCTGCCGGTGAATTTGTGAAACAATATGATAAGGATAAGTTTATCGAAAGATTTAGGGAGAATTAGTTAGGGTCGGTTCTTGTTTGATGTTGCTCTTCTTCTGGGTTCAAGCTTTTCATGTTGGCATACTTATCTGGATCTATGCCATCATCTTCCTTGTTGTCCTTCAATCTTCAAGACAATTGTCTATTATGAGTGTAACTATCATTTTTTAGTTTGTGTGTACTAGGATTTTTCTGTAGGGCATAATGGCCTGGTCCAGAAGAAGAAGAAAAAGATTGAGAACACCTATACATTCAGACATGATAAATTCTCCTGTATAATCTGCAGTATAACTGTACTCTGCAGACTATTGTGTAGACTTGGTATCTGATCGCCATAAGGTCACTGCACGTTAGTATTATTGGTTATGTTAATTCTCGTATAGTGAAGAGTACATGTGTCCTTGACCAAAAGAGAGAATGTACACATCCTTGACCATATAACTAGGCATTTCTATGATATGTTCAACATTTATTTTCTTCTTGTGTTGATGGGTTGGTTTAGATATTAGGAAGTGGCGAATATAAGGAGTGGGATATTTGTTGTGGATTGGTGGGCTTTCTGTGATTTTTTTAGGGTTATCTTGGCCTTGATCCAATATTTTCCAGCAGAACATTGTTGATCCCTCACACTACTTTCGGCAATGTGTTTTCTTCCTATAACACATTTTGGTGTCATTTCCTCTCCAGATAAGTGACCTACACTTAGCCATCCACATGATATAAAAGAAAATGTGACACATCAGACTAGGCTATCCTCTGACATTGCTCCATGGTCCAGCTTTAAGGCCACATGCCCATCATAAGCACATTTGGTGGTGGACAGTGGCATTCTGACCACAGCCCCACACACAGGAGGCTGCAATGTACCATGTGTTCTTTCTATAATAGGCCACTCTTCTGAAAGATCAAACTAGATGTGTGACCCTCCACCCCCACGCTTACTAGTGAGCCTTGAGTGCCCAAAACCACCTCATAAAGACTGCACACTTTTGAGATGCTCTGACACAGTCATCTAGCCATCACAATTTGGTCCCTGTCAAAGTCTTTTAGATCCATACTCCTGTCTGTTTTCCTGCTTCTAACACATAAACTCCAAAAGCTGTTACTGCCTAACACATCCCATCCCAGATAGACACCATTGTCTTAAGATAATCAATAGTATTTGCTTATCCTTTCAGTGGTTTTAATGTTATGGCTCAATATATATATAGGCTTGAGAAAGACTCCATTGCGGAGTTGAAACGTTGCTGATGGGTGAATAAAGCACTGATTTTTTCACTTTTATAATCTATTTGGAGTGCTGTGGATTTTTCTATTTTTATATATATATATATATAATAGTGTATATATATATATATATATACATATATATATATATATATATATATATATATATTATATATATATATATATATATATTAATATATATATATATATATATATATATATATATATATATCTGTTGTAACATTGGATTTTGAAGATGTGACACAGGGTGAACCTCACAAGCCGGTCATTTGTCCATGTGAGATTAATGCATTTTGACACCAGCAGGGCACTGGGATTAGGGTCGCTTCCCTTGGTTTTTTCAATTACACATCTTGCTGAGAGGGGCTGATTCAACCATGAATGTCATCTTGCTCACGCTGGGATAAGAATGCTTTTTCCAAGGCTTTTTTTTTTTTCTTCTGTTACCATATTAGATTATGTTATGAATGGAGAAAGGTTAAGTAACTATATACAGTATTCTATGCAATTCCGCTACATTGGCTGTCCTATATTGTGCATATTTCTCCAGATTTTATATTCTTTACATTGATTATTAATATTTTTTTCATTTCTGCCATAAGAAAATGATGATGATTTCAGATGAAGTGAATTAGTACAAAAATCTACATTAACAATATATAAATTTCTATAATTTTTTTCCCAATAGGATGGTGAGATACGGCAAGATTGATACGGACCTGTAGATGCCCTTGGGTGGCAATCAATTTCTTGAAGCAGCAACAATATGTACACCAATGGTTATACTGATTTCATTACCATATCATCAAACAGTCTCTATAATAAAATGTACAATAGATATGTATAAATGGAGTTCAGTTTGCCAATGAAGCAGAGCTGCGTTTAACATTTGCCATTGAGTCCCAATAGGATATCCTTTCATGTGATTTTTCTTGCAAATCTGCACTGCCCTTTTCTTGTTTGTACTTATCTATTTTTTACATGTATTTTTTTTTATTTATTTTTTTTATTTACTTGCATTGCTTGCATCCAGGTATTGCATTAGAGTCTAACATGAAATGTAAATCATGCTACATGCAAATCATTTTGCTCTGAATTTTTTGTTTAGATCTGTGGCATATATTCCAAAACACAGCATATTCTGAGTATGATTTTTTTTTCTTTTGTTTTTCTGATAATTTGTTAGACTTGAAAAAAACATGTACAAAATAAAACTATAAAAATGGCACCAAATGCAAGACTAAATACAAATGCATTTTATTATGTTTTGTAAACTCTATGTGAAGGGTTACAAATCCAGTAATTCACATAAGGAACATCTCAGTGATCAATTCAGCTCTGCTACATCTGTAGGTAAATTCTATTTTTTTTTTTTTTGACTTTGTTAATACATGTTTATTGACTGAAGATGTCACTGTTGCTGTAGCAGTTTCTTCACAAAGTACTGTAAGTTTGTGTGGCTGTAAAAAGTTTCCTAACAACAATGCCCGAAAAATTCCAAACTCAGTGTGAGGGAGTGTAATACGGTAAGTGCTTGTGCTCATGATGACTTGAAGCTTCAGCAGTTTCTGCTTCAGATAGCATGTGCTTGTGGAACAGGGCCTTTAGCATACACTTTAGATATATCAGATCTTTGTTTTTGGTTCACCATTAGTGTAAATTTAGACCAGACAATCTATGGATGCAAGAGATTTATTACCATGGCTTATGTTGCTGTTCTCTGACGAATTATTAGTTGGTAACTTTGCACTAAAATTCTATTACAGAATTTTTGGTGCCTATTTCTGTTTAAGCAATACCTCTTTGTCTATAGCTAAGTCTGGTATATACTGTAGCTAAGTATACAGGTAGAACACGTAGGAGAAAGACAGAGAAAGAGAGAGTTACATGGAAATTTAGAAAAACAAATATGTAAACATTTTATTTTATTTTTTTTTATATTTTCTACTGTATTATAAAAAAAACAATAAATAAAGCATAACATCAAATGGAAAAAAAAACCTTAAAAATGTTTAGAATAATCAGGTGCGAGACAGCTTTATAGCGTCCTAAACTGTAAGTATTATGGAAAAGGAAAATCTGCCTGGTCAGGAAACAGCTCAGTCACTGGTTAACGTAGATACACCAAATTTATGAAGGCGTAATGTCTGTGTTTCTGAAAGGAAAGTTCATGCTAACTATGACCTGGAGAAGATTTTAGATATAACTTACTCCACTTTCATTCAAAAATTATAGTAGATGTATTGAGCTGTATGAGGCTTGTCAATTGCCTCCTTTTTCTAAGGGTTCCTATGCTTATAGAAAAGTGTTCAGCTCAGCGTTACAGATCTTTCAGCAAATAAGACTTGCACAAAAAATTTGCAACTTTTTTTTTACACCAGCTTGCTGGCATAAATAACTTTATAAATTTTCTCCCTACACAGCACAAAGTGGGTGCAGAAAGTCAAAAAATTTGCCAAATTTAGCTCATGCGATAAGATAAATTTGCCACATCTTTGGACGCTATTGTCTAATGTTATACCAAACTAATGGCTGGTGTAATTTACACTAATAATTTGTGCACACTGTGAACCTCAAGGTCACCACCCTTTCCATTAAGCCATGATCTTTCTACACTGGGCATTGTCCCCTTACTGAGTGAAGCATAAAAGTATCAAAAAACTGTCTGAAATACATAATTAATGTATTGCGAGGCTTGCTCACCTGTTTTGTGGCACAAATTATCCCAGAATTCTGGCACAATTGCCATAGTGCCTCCTTGTATTTTTGAATGCTAGATACACATCCTATTCAGGTCTTTGGGAGCAAAATCCCACATAAACTGCCATGTCCACAGTAGGCAGCATACTGAAAAAAATTCCACTGACCCTAAATTTCAAAAATAACTCGAACTAGAACTCGAACTAGAACCTCATTAAAGTCAATGGGAGAAGATGTTCTGGTTAATTTTTATACCTATACAGGTGAGCAGAAACTGGAATTACCATCCATAACAGTAAACTGGATACGTGGAACAACTTATTGAATAAAATTTGGCTCTAAGAGTGACAGGGAAAAAAACTGAGAGGCTAAAATACTTAATTCCTTTCAATGGCTAGCTGAAAAGATGAAGACCGCTTGCAAGCAGGGGCGTAGCTATAGGAGGTGCAGCGGTAGCAGCTGCTATGGGGCCCTGCGTCCTGAGGGGGGCCCAAAAGCCCCTTTGACACATAGGAGATTTGGAGACGGTGTGTTATACAATTAGTGAACCCCCACAACTGCAAAAATGAACTTTGTTCCCCTCAGAGTAATTTTCACTAACCAACCACTATTTAGAATATATTTCTTTGTATAGGAGAATTGGATACGGTGTGTTATAAAATTATTTCATCACTAATACTGCAAAAACTAAACTTTTGGGCACTGAGTATGATTTAGCAAATCCAAGCACTCTGTCTTATATATATATATATCCATGTAAGCGTTATATGAGCCTGCAAATGTTGCCAAATAACAGCTTCTGGGTGTGGAAAAGATGCAGCCAGGAATACCAAACTCCCTAACTATTGATGTCTATGAAGAAGAAAATGCTATCTAAGCGCAGACTGTACAGTACAGAGAGTGAGCTGAAAATGGCATTCACAAGGCAATACAGTGAAATATATATATAACATGGTCATGTGATTTTAGCAGTCAATGAGAGCCTTAAACCTCAGAGATGACGTTTTTGACATTTCTCTGTGCTCTATACTGATTGCATGGCCGCCAAAAGTGCAGAAAGGTGACTGGATGGTCGCTGAAAGCGAAACTGAAAATGGCGTATCAAACTAGAACTCGAACAAACAGAAACATTTTCTATTGGTTTGTGTTCTAAAACATCGAGATGTTCTACTCGAACTTAACTTTTCTAGAACGGTTCGATCAACACTATTCAAGATCAGGACCTCAAGAAGTTACTCATTACATATCGTAGAGGACGGAGCATAGGAGATCGAATAGTAAAAAGCCACACGGCCCCAGTACAAAAAGATACATGGCTTGATAGAATACCCTTGGGCTATTTTAAATGTGGGTCCTGCAATTTTCCAGGTTCATTTGTCAGTCCAAGGAATTTAGGAGAGCTTCAACTGGTCAAAAATGAAAAATGATGACCTTTATCAATTGCCTATCGATTGAAGTGATATATATGGCCACATGCACATGTCTACTAAATTATATGGGAAAGACTAAATGCAAGACATATTAGTGAGCATGTGGGGGACATTCGAAGAGGGGTAGACACCCTCTATTGCTCGACATATTCGAGAGAAGCATGAGGGGAAACCTGTGGCTCTTTTCAAGGTATAGATTTGGTGGAGCCACATGTGAGAGGTAGTGATTGGGACCGTGTAATTTTACAAAGGGAGTGTCATTGGATTTTTAGAATAATCAGTACATATCCCTCTAGGCTTAATAAAAATCTAACATTTACCAGCTTTCTTTGATATGTTTACTTGTATTTAGTTTTTTCGTCTAAGTCTGGTTTTAAACTAAAAAGATATTACAAGGAACCTGTCTTTCAAAAATTAGGATGGCCATGTGACCATTCTGACCACCAGCTGTAAGGTCTAGACAAGCAGTAAATCCCCTTTATCTGTACAACAGCGACCATTTTGTGGGTGTATACATCTATGATAATAACAGTAGTAGGAATATATACTTTTCATGTGGATTTATGCATGTGGGATACTTTATCCTTTCTGATTTGTGTTGAATTGAATGGAGAAATCAAAATCCGGCACAGGCGCACTTAGGGTTTTTTAGGTGCGATATACCATCTGCGACCTGCGCATGTGCACTAGAATATGGATGACGCTGAATATTTTGTAATCTATGTCACTACCGCATATAATGGCTAAAAGAATAAAATGCTACTGTATGACATTTGGGATGTTACCCATAGGGAACAGATTATATTTAGCTGAATAGGGGAAAGTGTTTTGACTGATTAGAAAAAAGGGGACATACCTTAATGAAAGAGTATATACTCCCCTCCTATGGTTTAGTTATATGACTGAGACTTTGGTGGTAGAGCAAACCTAGTCCCACTATAGGTGTTTTTCTTTTACTTTTGTGTACACCATCCTGTCAACTTTGAGCTCATCAGGTATGTCTAAACCAAGATAACCTGTTGGGTATGCTGTTCAAACCGAGCCATGTGTGATTGCTATACAATGGAAACACATTTTTTTCTATTTCTAGGTATCCCCTACTCATGATTCTTGACCTTGGAAGAAATGCATCTGAGGTTTGAGGTTGTATTTTATGCCCTTGCTAGGGCTTGTAATTTTCTCTTGCTCATACTGTGGCATGCATAGATTTTTTTTTTCTATGTTGAGGGTACACATTTATGGAATAATTTATTATATGATCTTCAGGGAGAAATTTTGTATATGACATATATTTTGAACCAAAATAAGGGAGGATTACCCAATATGGAATAATATTTTTCTCCCTGTGGGTGCTGTCATTGATATGAACGACCCTTTTGTTGTGTAGTCTTATACATTATGAGATACCAGTGCGTCTCCTGTATATATCTCATTGCTTCTATATTTTAACAAATAATTTAATGTACCTAGTTTAGGGATACTAACTAGGGTATACTAGTTTTTGCGGGGTTGGGATGGTTACTCTGCTAAGGGTCTTTCTGAGGGACAGCTCTTTTGATAGGGACATCTATAGTTATAATATTATATTCACATTGGTGTACCTCTTATTGTACCCGGTGGATTTACCTGATATACATGTAGGGGATATACATTATCTGGATTTCTGGATTTCTAAATAATTTTTTGAATTGAGTCTTTGTCAGTTTATAATTGATATCTTTATACAGCTATATGGTCTTAAGTAATCTTTTTGTGACTTAATAATAACAAAAGTTATATTTTAAGGGTATGATTTTTTTGGAATTTTTTTGGCCCTTTTTTGGAGATTTTCTTTATTTTAGAAAGTGGCAAGGTGAGTGACAAGGGAAAACTTGTAGGTGGATATTTTAAGTGGGCTAGTGGGGGTTAGTAACAGGGCTACTTTTTAGTTGAAACATCTCGCAAATTTAAAACCCTCACATAGCTCCATGTAAAGGAAGCAGAAAAACTTTGACTTAGAATATAGTAACATAAAAACATTATTTTTTCAGTGATGATTATGATTTAGGAGTGAAAGGAGGTACCTATAAAAGAAGGCTTATCGTGATAAGTGAGGGTGTGGTCTGTAATACAGGGAGAAAAGCTTAGGGTGTTTCACACGGTGCGTTATTGGTGCGTTTTTGACGTGTTTTTGGATGCGTTTTTTGTGCAGAAAGGCACAACAATTAATGCTATACATTGTTGCACGAAAACGCATCCAAAAAACGCATCAAAAATGCACCAAAACCGCACCGTGTGAAAGCACCCTTGGTGAAAGCGTCAAGCAGCAAATGTTGTAGCTTTGCCAAAGGAAAGGTGACATGAGAAGCTTTGGGAGACATGTATGAAAGCTGTCTAGGTCTAAGACTTTCTTTGTTGCCCATAGCAACCAATCATTTTTCCCCTTTAATTTTTTTCAGAGTGCTATATCCAATGTGCGAGGAGCTCTGATTGGTTGCTATGGGCAACAAAGAAAGTCTTAGACCTAGACAGTTTTCATACATGAGGCCCTTTGAATCCTAATCCAGCCTTTATGTAGTTTCATTTGAAGAGTAATTATGCCATCATGGTCAACATGACGAGATACTGCTACATATGAACAATCCTTGACAACTAGAAGTGAACATGTGCTAGGAAGGTATACAAAAGTAATATTTTGTTAATAAGAAATCAACATATGACAAATAAATAATGAATAAAAGCAACTTGAAATGGCTAAAGCCAGAAATAGATCTTATCTGCAGAAGGAACTAGGAAGGGAATAGGACTGGGTTAGTATTCAAGTCTTAAATGGTCACAAACAGAAGAACATTTCCAATGGTTTCTGGAAAACTTATCTATTGTATTCCGCATCATTGTAGTTACCTCTGATACCCATATAAAACACATAGGATGGGATCTCCACAGATTGCCCAGCAGTTCATGAAGAAGGATGGTGACAGTGACTGTAATGATTGATGAGGATGTAGAGCCTCTACACACTCAATGAAAATAACTTGGTGTGTCCTATTACATGTATAGGAAATAACAGTCATATTTGACAGTGGATGCTTCTTGTTCAGACTTTCCACCACTCACTTGTAATATGGAGCCTGGCCTTCCTGATGGCTTGGCAGAACAATTACATGTATTAGTTGAACTGATTCATGAACACATCTCAGGAGGAAAAAAACTCAATAAGCACAAGTAGCCCCTATATCGACTAAAGGAGTAGATGTATGGTTTATTTAACACTTGTATGGACATCTAAATCTGAGTTCAGTTAATAGCTATTAGGGTCCTGTGTAATTCCCTTCATCAGGCAATCACTGAAACAAGCTGTCTTACATTTCAAATGCGAGATGTGTTTGTAGACCTGCTATAGAATTTACCTAGGTGTTAAGCTCAATTTTGTTAAATAAAAAAATTAAATCAAAGCCAATAAGCTTCAGTGCTGACCTTCCCATTTTGTATCAGGTGCAGGCAGCTAGCATGTATCTTTAAAGACTATGGACATCTTCTAATTCGATTCTTTTGTAATTTTTATTGCACTTTTTGTCAAAAAAACGTTTTTCTCAAAGGGCTTTATTAAAAATTTTGCTTAGTTTCTCTACTGCAGACTGCATTTTTTCATGTAGACTGCTGTTTCTGTTCAGAGTGAAAACTATCCCAAGTGTTAATTAGTCTCTGAACCCTTTTTTTCTTTCTTGCATGATCCTCTAACCTAATATATGAACAAATTAAAGGAAACTGGTCTACATAATACCAAAAAGGTAAATTAAAGCCGTTGTCCAGTGGGAAAATTTTTTTTCCTAATAATCTCTCCCATAGTTCAGCACTTGTTTTATGTACTTTTACTACATTTTCTGTGAACTTTCTGCAGTTTTACATGAGCTGTTAGATGATAGGACGCTCAGTAATGAAATAGTATGGTTAAAAAAAGACTTATGTCCATCAAGTTTAACGAAGGGTGGAAAACATGTGGATGAAGGTAGGGGTGAAAGGAAATTTTTAAACTTTGCTTCCCCT
Source organism: Phyllomedusa bahiana (assembly GCA_025379985.1). Classification (NCBI taxonomy): domain Eukaryota; kingdom Metazoa; phylum Chordata; class Amphibia; order Anura; family Hylidae; genus Phyllomedusa; species Phyllomedusa bahiana. The sequence continues at coordinate 43,344 of JAODAL010014977.1, forward strand.
ACTCAGGAAGACTTTGGAACCGAAAAGACATGAACTAATCTGCTCTAAGGAATATTTCATTCTTGATCCACAAATGCCTGATTTGGATGCTGATTCTGGGGTTTTGGAGGAGGATCCACATTTTTTCACATGGAATACAGCAGAAGATTGAACATTTTCCAAGTTTTTTTTACTCTTAAAGGCCTACCTACCTACAGACTACAACATGTATTTTCTATTGATATGAATGGGGATTATTTTACATCTGGTTTCAGACGAGTTTTTCAAGTCGGAGTCCACATGGATTCCAACTTCAAATGGTTGTCGTGTAGATGGACTCTAAGGATTAGCATTTTCTGTTGAGAATTTGATTAGGATTTTGGTGGCAGTCCATGCTCAAAAACTACCTCTGAAATCCTCATCAAATTTTCAGCATCCAAATCAGCTGTGTGAACATATCCAAAGAGGTAGGGTTTATGCAATTCTCAAATAGGTGTTTTAGAAGCCATCTTGGGTAGGTTTGGTAAAATCCCTCAGAATAGGAATTTTATAGGTTACCAAGTAGCGTTGTTCTTTGAATTCAGGTCAAATTTGATAACCAAACAGTAAGGTTTCCATGCTCTACCCAGTTTAGTGAATGTTTACCAGTTTGCTTTATGCTCCATGCTTTATGCTCAGTTTTGTATTTTTTAACCTTTTTGTTTTAATAAATTTGCATATGCTTTGAAGATTTAGATTAGCACCTTCCTGTTTGGATGCTATTTCTGGAGTACCTTACTGCCTCTGCAACAACAGCAGAGTTGTATTTATAGGTCATGCTGCCCCAGAAACTAAACATGATACGCCCTATCAACCATTTGTATTACCACACCCTCTTTGTATCAAGCCACACCCATTTACAACGGCCACACCCACTAAAACCAACTGTGTAACGGCTCTGGAAGAAAGCTAATTGAAGGATTTGCTGTCACCCAGTTTTCCTGGACATTGAATAGCCGCCATGAGAGCTGAGAGATAACACCAAACTGTGCCTGAACCTAAACTATTACACTTCAACCAATATTTCCATCATATAGTGACCATAAAGTGGTACCAGTGTACACAGGCTCTACAGATTGCGTACTACTTCCATACAGTGATCTTATAGTGATAGATACCAGTGTACACAGGCTCTGAAGACGTTAAAGTGATTACAATGCAGTTACATCTAAGGACTCACTGAAGACATCTTCTGTGACTGAAATGTTCTCTTTTCCTTTTCTTCTCTATCCTGTCCAGACTACCATGGTGACTTATTCTGGCAACAATTCGTCCCTGTGGAATTTACCACACAAACATCTTAGAATTCAAATTTTTCCAGCACTTCCCTACCTGTCCTCACCTCTGAACAAACTCTACATGGCATGATAGGTGGAGAGGTTATAGTGTAATAGGTTTAGGTAGTAGGGAGTGATAGGTGGGGTTAAGGGGTGATAGGTGATAGATAGATGAAAGTGAGAAGGCTGGGAGGTGATAGGTGGAGGTGACGGGGCTATGGAGTAATCAGTGGAGGTGGTAGGGAGTAATAGGTAGTAATAGGGAGTAATAGGTGGAGGTAAGGAGGTTATGGGGTGAGACGTGTTGATCAAGGAAAGTGAGTACTGTAGGGGGTGATACGTGGAGGTGAGGGGACTATGGAGTAATCAGGGGAGGTGGTAGGGAGTGAAAGGTGGAGGCGAGAAGGTTATGGGGTGATAGGTGGAAGTAAGAAGTTTATGGGGTGATAGGTGGAGGTGAAGGGGCTATGGGGGAATCGGTGGAGGTGGCAGGAAGTGATAGGTGGAGGTGGGAAGGTTATGGGGAGTGATAGATGAAGATCAGAGGGCTATGGGTTGATAGGTGGAGGTGGTGGGGAGCTTATGGGTTGATAGTTGGAGTTGCTGGGAGTGATAGGTTGAGGTGGTGATAGGTTGAGGTGGTGGGTGGTGATAGGTGGAGGTAGTGGGAGTAATAGGTGGAGGTCAGAGGTCTATGGGTGATAGGTGGAACTTGTGGTGAGTTTATAGGGTGATAGGTGGATGTGATGGGGATGCGATATGGAGGTGGTAGAGGATGATAGCTGGAGGAAGCGGGTGGTGATAGGTAGAGGTGGTAGGGGATTTATGGGGTGATAGGTGGTGGTTGTATTTTGTGTTGGCAATAGAATACAAAACATAATAGTGGGGAGGCAGGTACAGAGCACAGCTTACAAGCACAATCTTATTGGGGTGGTGGCGAGGACATCCCTCTGAGGATTGTGCTGTGGCTATGGTCGGTACTCCCCAGAATCATATTGTGCAGCTTGAACTCAGTTCCCTGCAGCTCCAGAAAATCAGCTGTGGGCATGATCTTCATGGGGTGCAGGAGATGGAGTTCACTACTGTCATGATTTTTTGTAGTGTTTTTATTTTCATACAGGTTTCACTTTGGCCTATGTTAGACTCACTGGACTATGTTAGACCAGTTTTTTTTACCCATTTCATTAATAAAATGGTAACAAAAGCAAACGGGAAGTAAAGCTCTCCCAGGAGCAAAACTGTATAGTCTGAGAAATATTAGGGATTCACTGGATTTAGACTATAAAACCTAACTTTTAATAAATATGCAAATAAAAGGAGCCCAAATATACCCCAAAATACACACAGCCAAACAATTGAAGATACTATCCCTAGATACTGACCCTAAAGGGAAGCTACCTATTACAATTGTGGGGTGTTCGTCCCAATAAGGACGATCCCACCTGGAACCTAAAGGGAAATATATCCCTAATTAGACCCTATACACAGGAAAAATATATCATATCTAGATTGAATGTGCAATAAATACATAAAGAAAATAATACAAAAAACCCCCAAGTCCACCATAGGACTGATAAGGCTATCATATAGATCACCAAGCCCAACGCGTTTCATACCCCAATATGTGGGGACTCATCAGGGGCAGAGACTAATAAGTGTTAGCCTTAAATACAACACACCATATAATATAGGGGCTGCAAGAGATAATACAACGGTAGCCAAATAGTAAGTATGATGCTTACCCAAAAAGATATCCACTTGTAATATGCGGTTGAACAAATAGTAAAAGTTTTCTGACTCACCAATTCCAATAAAGAGTCAAATCCACATTACATCATAGATCATTGCTTACTTACAGTAACGTTGAGAGCTATCCCAGGACATCATTATAGTATAAGAATACGCCCTAGGGAAGTCTCAAAACAGCCATGCCGCATCAAGTGAGATCTATAACAAAATCAGGAATAAAGGCAGTAAGCCCCAATATACTGAATAAATAATAAAGAATAAGGGCAAAGCTCAGTACTTACATATACTAATTGCTTGGACGCCTACAGAGCCCCGGTTAGTTGAGCCACCTGTAGTAAGATGCGGAGTGCCGCATCAGAGCGCGCGTCTCCCTACACTCAGATCGCGCGCCTCTGTTGTTCAGCGTCTGACGTCACACGGCGCATGCGCATTCTTAACTTGCGATCAGCCTATAGCCGGAACGGAGATTTTCACTCCCTGACGTCAGGTAAACAGGGGGAGATCTGCCAATACACCATAGTGCAGCTAATAAAAGCGCACCTGTATAGAACCGGCCAGTCTCATCAACTAGACAAGCGCTGCGCTGTTAAATGTATGTAGATAATACGGGAATTACGGCTCATCCATTTAGACATAGATTGACAACGGAGTGCTATAGAAGTGCTAGATAGATCCAAACAAAACAAAAAAAAGGGAAAAAGAAAAAGGAGAAAAATAAAAACGACACAGAGCTTCTTAGCTTATATCAACATGTCTTCAAGGGTGCAAGGTATAGAGGCACCGCAGTAAATAGAGAGAGAGAGAGTTTACTATGCAATAATGTATGAGATGTTACGCTTTTCACATTATAAGCATATCATTACGAAAAAACAATCAAAGTACTTGAAGGAGGAGTGCTTAATCAGATAAAGCAGTTAAAGTTGAGTTGTTCATTGAGGCCATGTGGGGACACCGTGTCCAACCTAAAAATCCATTTAGCCTCCAATTGTAAGAGCCTTTTATCTATGTCACCCCTACGTTTCGAAATTCGAAACAATTCCAGAGGTTCAAATCGCAAAGAAGCATCATTACCACCATGAGTTGTATTGAAATGTCTACCTAATGGGGTATCACGTTTGTTTCTGATGTCCCCAATGTGCTCAAGAATTCGTTGTCTCCAGGGTCTTATTGTTTTCCCAATATACTCTAGGTTGCAAGAGCATGTAGCTTTATATATGATATGAGAGGAACTGCAATTCACAAAGTCCCTAACATCATATATACGACCCGTGCGATGACTACATACGGTCTTGGTTTGTTTAATCCATTTGCATGCTTTGCAATGTCCGCATTTAAAGCATCCATTGGGCTGCCTACCCAGCCATGTGCTACCAGTTAATTTTGGGGCTAAATGGCTGTGTACCAATCTGTCACCCAGACTTCTTCCACGTCTGTAGGTAACCTGGGGATTCTCAGGTAAGACATCAGTTAAGTCAGTGTCCATTTTCAAAATATCCCAATGTCTCTTAAGAACATCTCTAATAGATGAGTTTGCTCTGTCAAAGGTGGCTATTAACCTGATTTGGGGATTCTCTGGCTCTCTGGCCCTTGGAGCCAGCAGATGGGAGCGGTCCTGGGAAAGGGCAAATTTATATGCCTGTTTGATAACCTTCCCAGGATATCCTCTGTCCCTGAATCTTACCTCTAAGTCCCTCGCTTTGGTATGGAACTCAGCAAGGCTTGAGCAATTCCGTCTGAGCCTAAGGAACTGGCCCTTCGGGATTCCTCTGCGCAGGGCCAACGGGTGACAGCTTCTCCAGCTTAACAAGCTGTTTGTTGCGGTGGGCTTACGGTAGACTGTCGTAGAGAGCTCACCTGATTCCCCCCTCCTGATCTCCACATCAAGGAATGGTAGAGAATGATGGTTCAGTTCATGGGTGAATCTCAAGCCCCTTTTCATTATGATTTAAGGCTGTCACCATTTTTCAAAAGACCCCCCCCGGGCACATCCACAGCACGAAAATTTTTGTCTATGTAACGGACCCAAGGGTCCTCCCGGGCCACAAATAAACCCCCCACCCCCGTTATGGGGAGGGGTTTTTTTAAATAAAAAAAAAATTGGGTCTTTTTTTTCCCCCATTTAATTCCATTGTTAATAATGGATGATCTCAGTATCTAACGCACCAGGTATACTAGGAAGAGCCAGGTAACCATCAGAAGTGGACCCTCTAATGTAATTGTCCACCTCTGGGCAACTGCAGACTGTTTTTTTTTTTTTCGGATGGGAAGGTACCATACCAGGCCTTCCCCCTTTTGATTTTATCAGACTGCACTGCAGTTTTACCTTTCTGGGTTTTGGAAAATGTTGGGGGAACCTAGCTTTTTTTTTTCAAAAATCATTTATTTATTAAGAATACAAAAGTGGGCAACTGCTGCAATACAATGGCTGCCTATGTTTAGATTCTCAGTAAAAAAAAATTGGAAAAAAAAAGACATAGGGTCCCCTCCATCTCCATAACCAGCCAAGGTAAAACCGACAGCAGAAGCTTGATACTATCAGAATGGGAAAGTCCATTGATACCCAAAATACCAGCCTACCAGCCCACAGCTGACTCAGAGGCAGACCATCAAATTAGTGGGTCCGTTTCTGATGGTTATCCGGCTCTTTCCAGGACCTCTGGTGTGTTGGGTACTGGGGTAATAGTGACGGGGGTTAGTGTCAGTCTTGGGGGCTTGTGGGATTACAGGTGGGGGTGGGTTTGGTTACAGGTATTTTAGGGGGGCTTGTGGCATAAGGGGTGGGGTGTGGAACGGGAGCATTGGGGGGGCTTGTGTGATTACAGGTGGGGGGAGGGTAAGATTACGGAAGTTTTAGGGGGCTGGTGGCGTAAGGGGAAGGGATGGTTTGGGTAACAGGGCGTTGTGGGGGTTGTGGTCTTACCGGTGGGGGTGGGTTAGGTTTCAGGGTGTAGGTGGACTTGGGACGTAAGGGGGCCGTGTAGGTTGGGTAATGGGATGTTGGAGGGATTGTGGGATTAGGAGTGGGGATGGGTTGGGTAATGGGGGCACGGAGGTTTGTGAGTTAACAGGTGGAGGTGAGTTAGTTTTCATGGGTTTCAGGGGGCTTGTGTTAGCCCACAAGCTCCAAAACCCAACGTACACCAATCCACCTCTACCTGTCACCCTAGAAAACCCCAAAGAACATTCCCAAACCCCATCCTAACATCCCCATCTCTCTATTACCCCCTCCTAATACCCTACATTCCACCTCTCCTAGCATCACCCCTCTCTACTCCCCTCCCCCATGGTGTCACTTACCAGGTGAGCTGTATATTTAGCTTTTCTAGGGCTTCCAAAATCAAACTTGACCAAAATCAAACCATATCCATTTGAGTCAGATCAAATCGATTTTTGCTAAAAATCTCCAAGACTGAAGGAAATCATAACCCTAAAACTAACTTAGAGTTAGTGTTTTTTTCTCTTCTTTACTGGTCTTGCAGTATTAAATTGATGGTACTGTTGTTCCTTCTGAAATCCTTTCTGGTGTAACATAACATTAGGGTAACCCAAAGGTACAGCACTGTGGGACCAAAAGCACCCAGATAATGGTCAGCTCAGGGACATTTCTATAGGTGGCGTGGAGGGGGGATAGTTGCCCTGGGCTCCACTCGCCTCACTCCGAGTGGGACATCAGCAGCAAGATCGCTGTGTCCCAATCGCTTAACATGGCAGCTGGAAGCCTTGTAAAGGCTTCCATCGGCGCCATCTTTGTACACCATAATGCATTGTCTATACAATGTATTAGGCTGTATAAACGATTGTGCCCCCTAGTGGTGAAGCACCCTAGGAGGACTCAAAGTGCTGTAAAAAAATGTTTAAAAGTGTTATATATATATATATATATATATAAATATAAATATATATATATATATATATATATATATATGTATATATATATATATATATATATATATATATATATATATATATATGTTTAAAAGTGTAATATATATATATATATATATATATATATATATATATATATATATATATATACACTCACCGGCCACTTTATTAGGTACACCATGCTAGTAACGGGTTGGACCCCTTTTGCCTTCAGAACTGCCTCAATTCTTCGTGGCATAGATTCCACAAGGTGTTGCAACAATGCTCAATTGGTACCAAGGGGCCCAAAGAGTGCCAAGAAAATATTCCCCACACCATGACACCACCACCACCAGCCTGAACCGTTGATACAAGGCAGGATGGATCCATGCTTTCATGTTGTTGACGCCAAATTCTGACCCTACCATCCGAATGTCGCAGCAGAAATCAAGACTCATCAGACCAGGCAACGTTTTTCCAATCTTCTACTGTCCAATTTCGATGAGCTTGGGCAAATTGGAGCCTCAGTTTCCTGTTCTTAGCTGAAAGGAGTGGCACCCGGTGTGGTCTTCTGCTGCTGTAGCCCATCTGCCTCAAAGTTCGCCGTACTGTGCGTTCAGAGATGCTCTTCTGCCTACCTTGGTTGTAACGAGTGGCTATTTGAGTCACTGTTGCCTTTCTATCAGCTCGAACCAGTCTGCCCATTCTCCTTTGACGTCTGGCATCAACAAGGCATTTCCGCCCACAGGACTGCCGCTCACTGGGTGTTTTTTCTTTTTCGGACCATTCTCTGTAAACCCTAGAGATGGTTGTGCGTGAAAATCCCAGGAGATCAGCAGTTTCTGAAATACTCAGACCAGCCCTTCTGGCACCAACAACCATGCCACGTTCAAAGGCACTCAAATCACCTTTCTTCCCCATACTGATGCTCGGTTTGAACTGCAGGAGATTGTCTTGACCATGTCTACATGCCTAAATGCACTGAGTTGCCGCCATGTGATTGGCTGATTAGAAATTAAGTGTTAACTAGCAGTTGGACAGGTGTACCTAATAAAGTGGCCTAATAAAGTGAGTGTATATATATATATATATATATATATATATATATATATATATATATATATTAAAAGCTCAAATAACCCCCATTTGCCATTTTACAAATAAAAAAATAATAAAGTTACACATAATTGGTATCACTGAGTCTGTAAAAGTCCAATCTATTAAAATATAACATCACTTATCCCGTACGCTGAACATCGTAGAAGAAAAAAATTCCAAATGCCAAAGTTGGTGGTTTTTAGATCATTTCATGTCCCTTAAAAATTGGAATAAAATTGATCTAAAAAGTTGCATGTATTCCAAACTGGTAATAGTGAAAAGTACTCTTTATCCTACAAAAAATGCTGCTTCACTCAAGCCCATAGGTGTTAGTAGAAAAAAGTTATTGGTCACAGAAGATGGAACTGAGGCAAAAATGTGAAAAATAGAAAACGTTTGAAATTTTTTTATGGTACCAAAACACAACGAAAACCATACATGTTTGGTTTTGGCGGATGCATATCAACCTGTAGAATACAGATAATACATAATTTTCACCAAAGATTGAACGCCGTAAAAAGAAAACTCCCGCATGCATGGTGCAAGTAAATTTTTCCACATTTTGCCCCACTTGGAATTTTTTTTGCAGTTTTCTAGTATATTCTATGGTTCGGTAAATGACCCCATTAGAAATTACATCTTATCCGTCAAAATAAAAGCCCTTACATGTCTATCTAGATAGAAGAGTAAAAAAGTTATGACTCTGGGAAGGGGAGGGGGGAAAATGAGCATGACAAAAAAAAGCTCCATCAGGAAGGGGTGAATGAGTTATTACAACACCAAATAAATTAATAAATGCTATTTCTGTACTGTATGTGCCTGCCTGGGCGCCACAGAGCGGCAGCAGTGGGGGACCCCGGAGGTGAGTATGCCTTTCTTTTTCTATTTTCACCCATCCTGCTTTCATATATGTTGACTGTAAAAATCTGGAACACCCCTTTAAATGCAAATAATGGAGAAGGTGTACCTGGAGTTGTGTGAAAACATATGACATACCATACTACCGTGACTTGTGCCAAATGACAAACTCAGTGATATTGTCATTTTTACAATGGGAATCATGGTACCTGCACACTATGCCTCACACATAGCAGCCCACAGCTGTAAATCCTATTATACAGGCACCATAGTGGCTCAGTGGCTATGCTACTCTTATCTTCCAGTCCTGGGTTCAAATCTTACTAAGGACAATATCAGCATGGAGTTTGTGCGGGTTTTCTCTGGGGACTATTGCTTCCCCCACATTTCAAATGCATACTAAGGGTACAGCCACACGATGAGTAAAATTTAATCATGGGATTCTGCTATTAAAACCATGATGCATTTCAATGGGTATTTCACATGAAATTTCATGTGAATTCAGGGTTGTTTTTTTTTTACTTGTGGTTTACAGTCCCGTTTATTTCTATGTGATTCTGGACACGGATCCGCTTTATAAACCACATACAAATGTTTGGAGTGCATTTTACAAATGGATTTAAGCCATCTTTATTGACATAAAGAGTAGATTTGTATGTGGATAAGACCAAAGAATGAACATGTTCTAAGTTTTTGATGGCGAAAAAACGAACTGAAAATACTCTTTGTTTGAACTACAATGTGTATTTTCTATTGATACATATGGAAATGATTCACTTTTTTTAGTTTTAGAATCCACATGAATAATGACTTAAAATACTTAGCATGTTGACAGAGCCTGATAGGTTAATCTGCAGTTTAGACTATGAGCCCCAATGGGGACAGAGAAAAATGCAAATAATGAAAATCCCTGTACTGCGCTGTGGAATATAATGGCAAAATATAGATGAATAAAATAAATAAATACATGTGACATATAATGTTATTGCACCTTATGTAATGACACTTTTATCTCTCCTCACAGGCATAAAACAAATTCAGTACCTAGAATCAATGAGTGCATGTATTGTGTGTAAGAACCACTGCTCATTGGCACCAGCACATTATTTATCACATCCATGGTTACATGACGGAAGAGGGCTCGGGTTAGACGTGTAGTCACCTTTATATGGAAGCAGTAGCCTGTAGGTTGCTTATTGCCTACTTAATGATGCCAGGCTAAAACGTGCAGTGCTGGAAATTAAGCTGTTTCTATCCATTTTTTTATGATTTTGCAAGTTGTGCAATATCAGTATAAGGTTGCTGTGCTGTAGCATTTACTAATTATTATTCAGCAGAGCTAGATTTATTCATTTGGATAAAATAAGAATTGTAGGAGATGCAGAAAGAAAATCACAAACCTCCTTCTATCTGCAGCTGCTAACTAACTCTCATGTCCCTGCCTTCCTCCCTAGGGTGTACACACTCTGGTGCTCTATTTAAAGGGCCAGCGTACATCACCCAACTTTCCCAGGAAGCAGTGGCCCGTCACCTTAGTTCTCTTTCGGGTACCCCCCCCCCCCTGTCTTCCTGGCCAGTTTGTTTGTGTGACTACCCTACATTGGGCTAATGCTCCTGTTTGCTCTTTTCCATTACTGACCTTTGGTTATTGCTGGCCAATTTATGTCTGAACTCTGCCTGTCCTGATCCTCTGCCTGTGACCCATTTATGATTGTATGCTGCCTTCTGCTTGTGATCCATCCATGGTCTCTGCCTGACCCTTATGTACTGTACCTGCACGCCAGCTGTAACCACATGTGATCACATCAGGGGTCGCGACCTGGGAGTTCATTGCAGCAAAATTCAGATCTCTTGTACAAGATGTTAAAGGATGAAAACCAGGAGATTCCTTACACTCCACTATTCAGTATGGCCTCATGGCTGAAACAGAGGATCCACTCCTGCTTATGACAATAAGGGTATTTTAACATGATGTATTTGTGGGACGTAATTTGCCTCGTAATTGCGCTGCAATATGCATGAAATATGCCCTGCAAATATGGTAATTCATACCTCTCATTGAGAGCTATAATTACTCAACATTTTCCCGTCAGGAGAAAGAAGGGACATGACTCTTCTTCCCGCGCTGGGGAAAGTGAATGTCAGTGGGAGCACTTCAAAAGTACGCATTGGCCAGTGTGTACTTCTTAAGCTCAGACGTATTGCAAGTGTATAATGGCAGTACCCGCCGAAATATGCCTGCAACATGCCGTGTGAACATACCTTAAGATGTTAACTCAATCTGCCCCATAGGATCTGATTGTAGACCAACTAGTATGGTATCTCACAAAAGTGGTACTCATCCCTCACATTTTTGTAAATATTGTATTATATTTTTTCATTGGGCAACACTGAAGATGTGAAACTGTGATTCAATGTAATGTAGTCAGTGTACAGGTAGTATAACAGTGTATATTTGGTGTACCCTCAAAATAACTCAACACACAGCCATAAATGTCTAAACTGCTGGTAACAAAAATGAGTGCACTACTAAGTGAAAATGGACAAGTTGTGCCTAAATTGCCATTTTCTCTCCAAGGTGTCATGTGACTCATTAGTGTTACGAAGTCTCAGGTGGGAATGGGGAGCAGGTGTGATAAATTTGGTGTTATCGATCTCACAATCTCTCATACTGGTCACTAGAAGTTCAAAATGGCCATTCATGGCAAAGAACTCTTTGTAGACACGTGATGACTGTTCTTCAGTATTGAGGTCAAGAGTCAGAAATGTTGGCGAACTCTGTTTTTCAGCAATTTTTTTTATTTCTATGCTACTCTCAGGTCTTTTTTAAAAAGTGTGAAGCGCTTGGACTCACATGGTCTCACATATCTACTACAAACTACACTAGAAACTGGTTTAGCTTGTAGTGGAAATCTATACCAATTTATAACTGGCATAGATTCCAGTTTCTGATGCCGGGGCACCGAATATGTCACATTCAATATATTTGTTGTTTCTTGCTCCTGTGGACTTATGTCTCAGACTGGCGTATGAAATGCCACTTTGAGTAAATATTCACTAGTAGTTCTGGAAAGAGGATATCTACTCACAATAAAAGGAAATTTTAATTTATCTGCAAAATTGCTTATTATGTATGTTTGTTACATTAACCTGTTAATAACATTTGATGTAAACTGACGCCATAATGTCGATAAGGAGCTATGAAGCAGGGTCACTCGACGAGCATGCTCCATATACTGCGGGTGTCGGCTGCTAATTACAGTTGACACCCGCCACTATCAGTCAGTGTTGGAGACTGCTTCAATCCCGGCCATTTAATCATTTAAATGTTGCGGAGATTATGTCTAAATGAATGAGGAACTGTGCAGCACATTGAACTTTCCATGATCGTTCCCTCCATGACTAATTTTCACAGTGGCGAGAGGTTGCCATGGCAGACAGAAGCCTAATGAAGGCTTCTGTAGCTGCCATGTTACTATTCCATAGGTAGGATATAATAGGAGAACCATATTTGTACACCTTTCTACAATATGTATTGTAAAACAGTATACAAACAATCTTGCCCCATAGTGGTCAAGTAAACGTAAAAAAAAGTTTTAAAAATAAAAATATTAAAAGATTAAAACATCCCCTTTTTACCATTCTGCACATAAAAATGTTGCACATACTTGGTTTGATCACATCTGTAAAAGTCTAGACCCGAAAAATGTAACATCATTTATGCTGTATGGTGAACACCGCAGAAGAAAAAAAAAATCTCAACGCCAAAATTGCAGGGTTTTTTGGGTCAAATTATATCGCCAAAAATTTGTAATAAAAAGTGATCAAAAAGTCGCAATTGTCTACAAAGATAATACCAATAAAAACTACACTTGCCTGCAAAAAATGAGCCCACACCCAGATTCATAGATGGAAAAGCAAAAAAGTTATTGGTTGAAGAAAATGGTGAGGTGGCTTAAGTCTAAAAGATAGGGAATGTTTTAATTTTTAATACAAGAACATAAAGAAAACTCTACATATTTAGTATCACCAGAATCTCACCGACCTTCATTATACAGATAGCATGTTATTTATACCAAACAATGAACTCCATAAAACAAAGCCCCCACAAAAATGGGGCAATTATGTTTTGTTTACATTCCACTCACACATAGAATCTTTGGGGGTTTCCCAGTACATTATATGGTATGGCCAATTGTACCATTAAAATTTACATCTTGCCCCACAAAAAACAGCCCTTACAGGTCTATGTAGGTGAGAAAAATAAAACAGTCATGGCTCTTGGAAGACGTGAAGGGAAAACAAAATGTAATAATAAAAAAATAGGCTGTGGTGGGAAGGGTTTAATAGAATATACCTTTAAGATAATGCAGGCAAATTACCCATCACAGATCACATACATGTAACTGACTAAATCGGCTCTGCTACATTTCACACATACAGCCCTTTATCTGTCTGTCCATGACTTGACTCCCGGAGAAGCAGATTCCCACTTTAGTATTGTAGCTCATGCATACAGGCAGCACCTGTAATGATACAGAGTATGAGAATTGAAATTCCATCAGAAAGATGAGTAGTAATGGTTTAATTTTCCCGTGAGATGAGTTTGTTTCTACTGAAATGATTGCCTCTGCAGCGCACGTCTCAGGGGTTGAGGGGCTCTCCTTGTGCCATGTGTTTGTATGGTACAATCTGTGCTATGCCGGCATCAAAAAGTAAATTACAATAATTTTTAATACTTTATAATTAGATAGAATCAGAAGTAATTTGAATAAGTAATAACTGAACAAGTAATCAACATATGATCTGTGTTGAATTTTTTATGTTTACTTAAATGTAAGTGCTGTAGTTGGTGGTGATAAACTGTATTTCCACATTTTGATTTGAGATTAGACATTAGGGGTCCAATAGAGATGGAGAATTTATTGCAGTCAGTAAAGTAGGCTGACATTGATTTAAGGTGCTCAGAGACCCTAGTAGGTCATATCATCATGTGGTGAGAGCAGCAGTAGGTTGGATTGTTATTGAGCTGACCATATCACTTCTCCAAAGATATATGGTGTCATACAGTATGATTATTTAATTTTTGAATGAACCGGACAACCCTAGGGCAGGTTAGAATACCAGTTCCTTGCAGTATCCAGACAAATCACAATGTTATTTGAGGAGGCTTGAAGGGAATGTGTCACCAGAAAATAACATATTGTTAAAATGTTTTTATGTCAAACACATTTTTTAAAGATTTTCTGCATTTCATTTTTTTATTTTCTATATTATTACCATGTAGTGCTAAGAGATTTATTGACCATCCGGAATCCATATTGTCAGTATCTCTTTAAGAATAGCGAGTCTTTAAGCTGTAAATTTCCTAACTTAAATTTCCTATGTTACTGAGAAGCATTACATATTAACACAGAGGGTTGTTATCAAGGCCTCATTGTTTTGGGAACACTGAGATAATACTACCCGGCATGGTTAGAGAGTAATCATGGGAACCCAGGTGTTCAGCATCAAGTCATGGTTTTTTTCCAGTGCCAGGTTAACCTCTTAAGAACTGGCCATTCAAAGGAGGGAGGCCTTATACTGTAAAAGTACTGATCTGTCAGCTTGCGTAACACTTGGCTACGCACGCATTTGTTTCAAGTAAGATATAAGCTGAGAAAGTTTGCTACGAAGTTAGAAGTAGCTGGACCTGTGGGATATAGAGGGACGCCTCGCCACCACAGTGTAGTAACCCAGGTATATCTCTCTATCTTCGCTGGCCACTTCTCCCAGCTGATGTTACGGATAGATGAAGCTGATAAGATTCCTGGTGAAGCTTGGACCTGTATATGGGGGTACCCGTGCACGGTGTCAAACTCAGGATTATCTCTCTATTCTGTCTCTCTCACTCAAAGTAAGGGACCAGCAGGAATTTCACTCTGCATAGCCAGAAGAAACACAATAACACTGCAGGGCTTTTACAATCAGAAAACAGCAGAAATGTGCCTCGATCCCTGCTTCTCTTACTCAGAGTAAGGGGTCATAACAATTTCACTCTGCACACCCAGCAGAAACACACTGCAGCTGATTCTACAATCAGAAAACAGCAAAATTGTGCCATGGTGCCTAACTCTCCTGCATAGAAGGGAGATCTGTGCCGTTCATAGGAACACTGGATTCAACTGTAAAAAACCTCCAGCTGAGAGAGGAGAAGAGATCATCGAAGACTGAGTTCATAGAAGACTATCTAGATTGAATGCAGGTATGTAGTATTTAAACAGCTCTTACAAAATAAGACTGCAGGGAGAGGAACAGTGAGATGTAGACTCAGACAGAGAGGGGGGGGCAGGGCTTGGGAGCCAGCATGAACAGTGAAGGGGGGATGATGTCATCAACCTTAAGTTAAAAAAACACCCATTTGGGAGGGGAAGAAACGCCCCTGGATTTGTAGAGCTGAGAAATTGAAAATACTTTGAAACACATGATCTGAAGAAGCGATACATCCCCTTTAATGGTGATGTTCTTGGTGGTCTAGGTTATTGAGGATGTTAATGTACATATCCATTATTGCTTTGGGTATCTGATTTTTTTCAGTAGTTTAGTGGTGGTTTATATTATCATTTCTGGAGATCTTTGCAGGTGAATGGGGTTCACATTCCCCTCCATGATGGTCTAAGGCAGTTAAAAGGGGTAATTTTAAAACAGGCTTTGGGATGTCACACATTCGGTCGAACCAGGGTCAAACCGAACAGGGACAGGTTCAGACAACACTACTCCATAGGAAACAGAGGATCTAGACAATGGTGCAGTTTTCCATCCCTTAAAGGTAGCCTTGCATGCATGTACTGTATGTAAATAATAGAGAAACTAGTACAGGGAGATATCTAGCTGATTTTTTTTTTTAACTACTATCTACAGTTACATTATCTACACTTTTAAAATGGTGTACCTATTCCAGCAGTAATGCACCTGGATTTGCCGTACTGAAGCTATAAATATGTAGCTTTGTCCAGTTCTAGTGTGACATGCCTCCAGTCATACCAGGACTAAGGGAGGAGCCTCCTGAAAAGCATTGGTGCGTTAGTTTGTCACTATGCTTATCTGCATTAAAATTTTAAATTTTAAAAGGATTCCCAATAAAACTGCAAGTTTTATATTTGTTTTCTCAACAAAATCCCTATGATTGTTTTTGGACTTACCTCAGAGTTGCTGGATGTTCATGAATTTTCCTCCAGCACGCTCCTCGATCTCAGGCACATTACAAAGTGCCACAGGAGCTTTGTAATGCGCCTGATATTGGAGTGTGCCTGTTTAAAAATATAGTGAACGGGGCTGTGCTAGTACTCGGGCTGAAAAGACGCCAGACTTGTGCCACAGTCCCATTCATACATGTCCTTCTTAGACAATACATTGTATTGTCCTAATACTAGTCAATGTATGCCTCTTTGTATGCTGCATTACAATACACCATATAAAAAGGGCAAAAACAGAAGGTACTACATAGTTATATAGTTAGTACAGTTCAAAAAATACATATGTCCATCAAGTTCAAACAAAGATGGAGAAAGATGTGGATGAAGAAAGGGGGATAGGGAATTTTTTTTAGCTTTTTTTCATCTTCTAAAGAAGACTTTGAAGCCCATAATACATGAACCAATGTGCGATAAAGGAATATTTCATTTCTAAACCCGATATTGCCATCGGACTGAATCTAAGCATTTTATATGGATTCATAAATATTAATTTTATTTAGTTGTAAGTTGTTATCGAAGCCTGTCTTGCAGCCCTTAACTATTCTTGCTATGACTAGCTATTTGGGCGGCTATTACACAGATTCACCTTTGCCATGGTAAAATAAAGCTGGAATTGGGATAAAGCAAAACCTTAAAATTATTTTCACAGGAATTCTCAGTTAATAGAGGGTCGTCCTCTATTTAGGATACTCATTTCTTGGCCAGAGCAGAAAGCATTTACTATTGATGCAAATAGGCACTGGGTAATGCTTAAGTACCCGTATGGTGTCGCTGTAGAGAAATTGGTCCCATACTTGAATGTTTCCCCCCATTTTATAGCCAATTGATCTAGGCCCCAGCAGAAGGATGCTTTATCATCAGTTTATTTTCAAGTGATCCTTCCAGCGAGTAAAGATTTTAGAGCAGTAAGGAGAGTTGAACACCACAAATAAGGGGTGAAGTGGGGTATTGTACTGTACTAAGTGCAGGGTCAGATTGCATTAACTTTATAAAGAAGGCTTAAAACAGGCAATGAAAGACACCAACTCAAATAGTCAGTATTATATATGCTGAAGAACATAGTATTTATTCCACCTAATACTACACCTTTACCTAATTTTCCCCAGAAAATAATTCTGATAATGATATTATACTAGGAAATTTCTTTTAGAATTATTTGCTAATATCTCTAGATATTCCTGGACTACAAGTCACCTGTTCATTTTATAGTGTTCTTTCCTTAGGTTTTTATCATTGCAGACATTTTCAGGACTCCTGTTGATATTGACTGTCATAATGTTGATCTGTCAAAGTCAGACTTTATCAAAGACAAAGTAAAAGATGTTAGCGGCATATTTGTTTCCGCTCGTTGTTTGCTACATTTTTTTCAACTTGTTTCCAGGCGTCTGTCATATGGACCTTTTTGCGTCAAATTTCTGGAATTCGTAATATATTTTGTAGGATGAAATGGGACTATCAATCTTGTCAAAACAGCAGATATGTCAAAGACGGCAGGTATATTACAGCTATGTATGAAGCTAATGGGGGTGGAATCCTTCAAGACGTGTTAAAAGCTATAATGTTCTATAAAAGATAAAAATTGGATTTTTTTTTTCCAGCTTTATGTGCTGGTTCGGATATATTTCCATTGTAGTCACTTATTATGCCATCATGTATAATCTTACTGGTTCTTTCCTGAGGAATCATCCATTCTACAACTAAAGTTCTGCTAACCTATATGATAACATTTCACAATCACTTCTAAAACCTGTATTCTGACAAAAGTCTACTAGTTCCCGATGTTGGAATCCTGGAAATTGCAGTGGTGAAGATGTAGAAGCTGAAGCTTCCTATGCTATTAAGGTTAATCTGGCATTTATGTCTCAGGTTAACCCTTTTGTCCTTTCTCCCAGGACTTTTGACATAAGGTCAAAAACATGGAGACTGTAATGTAACAAATGTTTGGAGGCAAGAAGGTAGTTAAAGCACAGCAAATTGTCATGGGGTTTGTAGTTTCAGACAGAAAAGGAAAACCGCTTTCAAATAAAATGCTGCTGCTCAGCTGCAGTAAAGGGAGGTTACGTATGGCACAGGAAAAGCACACATGAACCCATTTCTCTTCCAGCCAGTCATATTTTTTTCTTTAATTCACATAGTCTCTTAGTTTGATACAATACATGCATGCATAAATATGTGACATTTTTTATGTATCTTAAAAATAAAATAATTTATGCCAAATTTTGTGCATCTTGGAAATTGATTTTAAAGTTTTATCCACAAGGCAGCTGTAGATGTGCATTGCACTTCGTACTGCCTGGAAGGTGTACAATCTGTAGGTTTGAAAGTATTTATTTCACTCTTGTTTGTCTATTTAAATGTAAATTTCTGCTCTACAAGCTTTCACAGTAGGTGGTATTGACACATAAGAAACAGCGCTGTGTTAAGCCCTGGAGATCAAGTGACCAAAGAGGTTTGGTATTTTTCAAGGCCATAAATCATGCCTCACCCCTTTGGTCCTGTCTCCCAAGATTTTTGACAGGTTGGGAGGGAAGAAGATAGATAAAGCACATAAAGGACCTTGGGACTTGTAGTTTCAGATAGAAAAGGAAAATACTTTTCAAAATATTAAATGCTGCTGATCAGCTACAGTGAGGTAGGCTACAAATACCACAAGAAAAGCACACATAGGCCCATCTCTCTTCCAGCCAAATAGTCTCTCAATTTAGTGCAATACTATCCTTCAGTGAAAATAACCAATGGAACGACTTTCATGGATTATTGGTGCTATGATAGCCAGAACCTTCTATGTTCACAGGTGTGATACGTGTATTGGTTAACCAGAAAAATCATATCTGCAAGCATTGAGATCGCATAGGCTCCTTGACCAGGAAGGTTTTAATTTTCTATTAGTACATCCAGAGATTTTGGGAAAGTATTGACTGTGCAGTAAGCAAGTATGTGAAGAAGGAGTCCTGTACATGGAGAAAGGGGATTTTTTTTCTTTAATAGGATATATAACAACATTTATTATCTTTGTATACACTACTGATATATGGAAAACATGTTAATGCTAGGTAGCTGGAAATGAATCATATTTAAAAAATGATTTCCCACAACAGACTTGAAATCTGTCTAATAAATGGCCAACCAAGTGGCCTCCAATAAGAGTGTAGTGGAGCTGTGCTTTCCTAGCATAAAGGCTTCTTTGCTCAGACCCTCCCTTCAAAGGAATAACAGTGCAGAACATCATGCTACGCATAAAAGAGCAGGAAATATATACATCACTGTAATAATAATTTGACTAGGGAACACCAGGGATCACATAGGGTTATGAAACTGCAATATGTGTTCTGTATTGCACCATTACATACCTTCTTCTAACAGAGAACTACGTGTGTTAAAACTGAATGGAATTTAACATTTTAATAGATTTTAATGTATTTTAGCAAGTGCCATCTTTGCATCAAACACTGCACAATATTTGGAAAAAGCTAACTAAGCCACTGCATTGCAGGAGTTCAGTTAAACTTTGAAGATTATATCAAGCTTGCTGACTGTTTCCGGTGACAACATACAGTACAGTGACTTCATCAAGAGAATAGTAAGTGCAGCTTTTAAATATTGTATATTACAGGATGTATCTTAGGTCTGTATAGGAACAGTGCTGGTTGACACAAGATGGCAGAACTTGGTTTTACCCATAGAAGTCACCTTCCCTGGGTTCTAACAGTGGCTCTAAGTGTTTAGATATCTCAAATGCTCCAATAGAGTCAAATTATAGCCAAACAATCAGTTGCAGTGAACTGTTATATGACACATTTATTAAACAAAATATTATAGGAGACATTCACCATTAGTTTAAAGGATGGCAAGGGATAGAGGGCACAGACATAGATGAGGATAGCAGCATGAATAACTGTACTCTAAAAGAACAGCAATGACCAACAAGAACTAACTCTAAGGCCTCGTTCACACGGCATATTCTGGGACGGATTGGAGCCGTACTGCGCGCCATATTTGGGCTTCAGTACGGCTCCAATCCGTCTCAGTAACTATGGTAATCCACAGTTCTCATAGAGAGAAAGTGACAGGCACAGGCACAGGGGGGAGAAAGTGACAGGCACATTATTTACGGCGCGTACGCGCCGTAAATAATAGATTATCTATGGGGCCGGCGGGCAATTACGGCTTGAATAAGCCGTGTGAACACGGCCTAACTCTCCTTGAATATTTTCCTAGACTTATCACTTACCTAACACCAGATACCACAGATACAACTGACCCTTTCTGTCTCTAATAGTATCCTTCAACATATCTAAGCAACAACTAAATATAACACAATTGAGAGCAATGTAGCAAACAAGACTGAACATAGCAAGAAAAAACACTGACAATAACTGAGATATTCAAGAAATAAAATGACTAACTAGGACTAACAAGACAGAACAGGACAGATTCAGGATAACTAGGAATAGTATATACACAATAGATTACTAGACACAGTCATACAGGACAGACAATATAATTTGACTATGAAACCAGGCAACTTGATAGAGAGACTAACATTTGGAAACCTCCATTCTCAACAAGCTAAATCAGCGCAACATGGTCAGCTGACCTGGTCTTAGATAGCTGTTGTGGAGCATACTTTCTATTTGTAACATAAATATTCTAATGTTTGTACGCACAGACTCCATTAGCAGAATAGTGAGTGCAACTCTGGAGAATAATTGAGGTGATAAGTTAGGATCGGTATAGGATATGGAAAGTATATTCATAGTGACTTCACCAGTAGAATACTGAGTGTAACTCTGCAGTACAGTACAATAGAGGAAGTAACTCAGGATCAGTGCAAGATAAATAATATATGTATACAGTGACTTCACCAGCAGAATAGTGAGTGCAGCTCTGCAGTTTAATATTGGAATTTAACCCTTTAACACCTCCAAAGGAAAAAAAATATTACTCATTCATTTTTCTCCTCCTCGCCTTTCAAAAGCCATAAAGTTTTTAGTTTTCCACCTACATAGACATATGAGGGTTTTTATTCTGCGGGACAAGATGTAATTTCCAGTGGTGTTATTCATATTACCATAGAATATACTGGGAAACCGCAAAAAAAATCAAAGTGGAGCAAAATGTGAAAAAAAATCTACTTGCGCCATGTTTGCGGGAGCCTTGTTTTTGCGGAATTCAATCTTCGGTAAAAATCATGTGTTATCTGTATTCTACAGGTTAATACGCATCCAGCAATACCAAACATGTACAGTTTCCGTTATGTTTTGGTACCGTAAAAAAATTCCAAAATTTTTCTATATTTGAAATTTGCACAGCGCTGCCGTATTGTGCGACCAATAACTTTTTTGTACTAACACCTACGGACGTCAGTGAGGAGGCATTTTTTGTGGAGTGAAGTGTATTTTTTTATTGGTAACAGTTTGGAATGCATGCAACTTTTTAGATCACTTTCATTTCAATTTTTATAGGACATGAAATGACCAAAAAAACACAATTTTGGCGTTTGGAATATTTTTTCTTCTACGATCTTCAGCGTACGGGATAAATGATGTTATATTTAACAGATCAGACTTTTTCAGACACTACAATACCAAATATGTGTAACTTTTTTATTTTACTTTTTTTTATTTGTAAAATGGCGAAAGGGGGGTGATTTGAACTTTTAATACTTTTTTATTTTTTTTATACTTTAAAATTTTTTTTTTTAACTTTAACATTGAGTCGCCCTAGGGCGCTTCACCACTAGGGGGCACAATCATTAATACAGCCTAATGCATTGCATAGACAATGCATTAGGCTGTACCAAGATAGCGTTTTCCCCACTTAATGCAAGGTGCCGGAAGTGGGGCAAACGAGAACATGCCAGCGATAGAGGCCTTCAGAAGGCTTCACGCTGCCATGTCCAGGCATCGGATCCCCGCAGTTATGCTGCGGGGACACAAAACAGAGTGAAGAACGGTGCGCATCACCTTTTTTCATTCATCTAGACGCCACTGCCATCTTTACTGCAGCGTCTAAAGGGTTAAACAGTGTGGGCGGGTGATGTTGCCCTCCTCGCGCTGTAACTGCCAAGTGTTAGCTGCAATTAGCCGCTAACACCCGGCGGCTGAGTAACAGGGTCGCGCTGCGATCCTGTTACACAACTCTTTAGCACCACCAGGACGTACCCATACGTCCTGGTGGGTTAAGGGGTTAACTCAGAACCAGTACAGGGTAAGTAATGTAATGAATGTACATCTCATTGGCTGCTGAAATCACATGACCCTGTTATATGTATTACACTGTATTTCCTGTTGAATGCCATTTCTAGTTTGATCTCTGTACTGACACACTGCTCTCTTTGTCTGCATGCTTGAATGCATGCAGGCACCCCATTTCACAGCAATTTTAGAAAGGAAAAGCTGCTAGTTAGATTAGTTAGGGGGTGGGGGACAGTAAGCTTAGGGAATTATATACAGCAAAAGTTAGGGAGTTTTAAATTACTGCCTGCATCTTTCACATCTTTAGTCTGAGTGCCCAAAAGTGTGTGTCTGCTGTTTTGGGGGTAAAGCCAGTGGAGAAGAGACGGTTAGCACCGTTGCAAATTAAAGGGATTCAACAACACTTGTGATTTGCTGTCTTGCTGTCATGGTTCTTCCATAACATCCCATTCAACAGATATTCCATAGAAAAAAATCTGTTTCTAATCGTATTTGCCAGTTGCAAATTATAGGGATTTAACAACACTTGTGATTTGCTGTCTTGCTGTCAGGGTTCTTCCATAAGACCTCAATCAACAGATATTTCTTTGAAAAAAAAATATCTATTTCTAATCCTATTTGCAAATTATAGGGATTCAAGAACAGTTGTGATTTGCTGTCAGGGTTCTTCCATAAGACCTCGTTCAACAGATATTCCATTGAAAAAAATCTATTTCTAATCCTATTTGCTAATTATAGGGATTCAAGAACAGTTGTAATTTGCTGTCTTTGGAGTAGAGTTCTTCAACAAAAAACTATGAACAAATCTGTACATTTTAAATATTTATCTTTTTGAACATGGAGCGACCTAAAGGTGATAAGCGAGCAAGGAGGGGCATAGGGCATGGAGCTAAAGGTAACAGACAAGGCACTCCTCCAGTGCTACGGACAACACACAAGCGAGCACATCATCAGTCACAGGACCGTCAGGCCTCTCATCACTTGGTCGGTTCAATGTGCATCTCATTACTGAAGATCGGCACCAAACCATACTTCAGTGGTTAACACACCCTTCATCCAGCAGTTTTACCTCCTCCTCCTCTCAGTCTAGGGCACAAATGTCATCATCATCAGCAGTCTAATCTGAAGGCCAAATGTCACCTATTCTGAAGAGCTCTTTGATGCCACAATGCAGTTGGGGTCAGAAGGCATTTCAAAAGATCAAGAGGCCAAAGAGAATGATTTTGTCTGCTGTGATGACCAACTGCTGATGCCCTAGAGGAGGAGAAGGAATCTGGTCCGTCGGCAGAAATCCCGAGCAGTCAGCAATGCCTTGCAGTGCCTGTGACTTCTAACCTCCAGCTTGAGGACGTAAACTGTCAGAAAGAGGAAGTCACCTGTGATGATGATGATGATGATGACATTGCGGATCCAACATGGTCTTTTCAGCAGCAGTTGCTTGCGAGTGCCTCTTCAGTGGAGGAGGATGGGGTAGTGTCAGTGCGGGTCCGGCCTGAGAAAGGTAGAGGGCAGTCGCACAAGTCCGCTGACATTACTCTGCCAGCTGTGGTTAGTGGTGGCAGTGAGAACACTGCTACTAGGTTTTCACCGTCGAAGAGTTTCATGACCTGTGAAGCTTGGGCCTTTTTCGATCAAGCCTCAAATTCGTCGAGTCACTTGGAGAAAAAAGGTCCCACAGGTCCTGGACTTCCAACCACCGTGACATCTTCTGCCTCCTCCTTCTCCGCCACTTCCAAGCCCAAGCGGTCATCTGCTGCCGATGTGCTGGAGCTACATGAACAAGCACCATCCCCAGTCCCAGACACTGTCAGCCGATTCCCACCCCCAGCAACACAGTCTACACCTTTCCCTTCCACCAGTGTGACCTGAACGCCATACAGCAGCCAGTCCACCAGCCAGCCTTCTGTGTACCAGGTGTTTTTAGCAGAAGAAATGCTTTCACCCAGCCATCCCATAGCCAAAAGCCTGAATGTTGGCATTGCCAGGCTTTTGGCATTGGAAATGTTGCCTTTCCGCCTGGTGGACACAGATGGGTTCCGCCACATCATGGCCCTGGCATGCCCCCAATATCAGAGGCTGAGAAGGCATTTCTTTGCCAGAAAAGCTGTCCCTGGCCTGGACCACCACATTGCAGAAAAGATCTCCAGTGTGTTGGCTGCATCTGTGTCCACCAAAGTCCATCTCAATACAGACACATCGACTAGTAAGCACGGTCAAGGGCGTTACATCTCACTGACTGCGTTGGTGGATGACAGTGCCTCTGGTGATGGGTCTTCCACACTGCTGGAATAGAGCAGAGTCCAGATCCCAAACCTCAACAGGTAGCATCACGTGCCAAGAGAAACCAGGCCGTTCTCAAATTAATCTGTCTTGGAGACGGTCAACACACAGGTCAAGAGCTGTGGACGGCTCTGTGCACTCAGACTGACCAGTGGCTGGGTGCTAAGAACCTCGCACCAGGCAAGGTGGTGTGCGACAATGGGAGAAATCTCCTTCTTGCCCTTAGAATCGGTAGACTTACGCACATCCCTTGCCTGACACATGTCCTGAACCTGGTTGTGCAGAAATCTCTCAAGCGCTACCGGGGTCTTGGCAGTCTGCTGAGGAAGGCTCACACTTCTGGCATTCGCACCTTGCTTCGGCACGACTGCCAGCGTTGCAGCATCATCAAGGCTAACCATCAACTTTCTCATTGTTGACGTGGCAACACGCTGGAATTCCACCCTTCACATGCTCCAGCGATTGTGGCAGCAGCGTAATGCTATTATGCAGTATGAAGTGTCGCATGGCCTGACAAGCAGTGGTGTGGAATTCAAGGTGTTGAGCCATAGAGAGTGGAGGCAGGTGAAGGATCTTTGCACCATACTTACCAGTTTTAAAGACACCACCAAAATGGTCAGTCAGGTCCTGGCAGTGATGGAGGAGGAGGCGAACACAGATGCAGACACAGAGCCTTACTCTGCCCTTACCCTCTGCTTCATCAGTACCATTTTTTTCCCATTTTTTGGGCGCCACTGATCCATTGCCGACTGATGCGGATCTTTTTCTTGGTGCCGCTCTTCTGGACTAGCAGCCAAAGCAAAACTGGTGGCTTGTCCAGTGGGGGCTGTTCTGGTCTCAGTGCCCAGTAATGCTGAGGTTCCAACCATTATGTTGGCACCCAACACACCAGTCCAGCCAATATGAGTGAGGGAATGAATATGGGGGAGAATGAGGGAGGAGGTGGGAGAGATAAAGTTTTTGTTAATAATGTGTCTGGGTCTTTGGATGGTGGTGTGAGTAGTGGTAGGAAAAGAAGGGTGGGCAATACATCTATTAGTGAGAGTGGTTTGGATGCTATGGAGTTGGGTGGTGGAGGGTCGTTGGTGAGTGTGGAGGGTTGGGGGCCTGGTCTGGTTGCCGCTAGCTGTGGAAGATCCTGTATTAGCTATGCTAATGTCGCAGCTGAGGTTAGTAAGGATCCCTCCTTGTCCTCTGGCTCTGGGGACGGCTTTTTGCAACAGTGTTTTCTGGGGGCTCTAAATAAGGTTGAGAGAAGAATCAATGCAGAGGGAAGGGAGGTGGGTGGTCTCCATAGGTATGTAGTTGGATTGGCAATGATACATATTCCCCAAAGACAAAAGTGGTTTTGCCAAAGGCTCCCTGCCCTGCCAATCAGTCTTGTAGGCTGCAGGTTGCCGTTGTTCAGACATAAGTGGAGTGATAATATGGGTGTGCTTGGGGGTGGCTAGAGGCATGACCAAGTGTGATGTCATGTATTTGGACGAGGCCCACTGCAGTGATCTGCCCAGGGGCCCATAATGCTGTTAAGATGGCTCTGGTCGGGGGTCTGGATGTTTATGGTCAAACTTAGGCTTTCAGGGAACAATGTTACCCACATACAATCTGCAAACTTCCTCGGAAGGGATTGCATCCAGATTTTCTACCAAGGTCAGCTGAAGCTGTGTCACAGATGCGGCAGCCGCACACACTTCAGTGCCAGCTGCACCATGCAAAAGTGTGTGGGGGCATATGCCATCTTGCTGGATCCTGTGCACAGATTTGGTGTCACCTGTGTGGTTACTTAGGTCACTCATTCAGTCGCTGCCCTCACTTCTTTGTCAAAGTGGTCCCTGTTGGGAGAAAGCCCATGAGACTGACTGTGCTGGAGGGTAGTCTGGCAGAGGTGAAGGAACGGGACAGTGAGGAAAGGTAAGGGAAGATGCCTGCCCAACTAAGGCACCAGGAAAAGCGCCAAATGGAGAGGGAAATGACAAATCTCTGGGACCTGAGGCAACTGGGGAATCTGGGGTGACCTCTGATCCTACTCCTGAGGCTGATGCTACCACTGAGGCCCTGATGGATAGTGAACTGGATGAGGAAGTTAGGAGTATCCAAGAAGAGGAAGGTGCTGTCTCCTCAGCACTCCCCCCACCTCTCATGGTCAAAGTATGGATGGGGAAGGAGAGAGATGGCAAGAGAGAAACAACCTGAAAAGAAGAGGGATGTAAGCTCTTCTTCCACCCACCAGATGCCAAAGGTAGGTACAACTGACCCCCTCTGATTGCTCTCTTGAACTGGTTCCATGCCCTTAGTGACATCGCCCCCTCATCGAAGAAGTTTGACAGGGGTAGGGTTCCGGAGGCTGTGGTCCCATCAGGGCCTATAGGAGACGGGGAATCCCCACTTCCTGGGGAAAACATGTCCTCAGGGAAAAGGGACTGGTCCAGAAACAGAGGACAAAGACGGAGGTGATATGGACACATCTGTCTCCTTAAAAACCATCACCTTATGGGAAGAATGACACAGAGAGTGGGAAAAAGAAAGCCGTCTAATTCAATCACCAAAAATCGCAACACCCACTATGTTGATGCTGGCATCCATTAATGTTGCCATTATTAAGTCAGATATGGCTTAATTTGCGGCCTTTAATTTTCTCAGCCAAGTTGAAGTTGATATGCTATTTCTGCAGGAGACCAGACTGCAAATTTGGTGGCCGTGTTCAAAGCTAAAAGGGAGTGCTATTGGTCTCTTGTGGTAAAGCCGAATGAGTGGAGGTCCTTTTTCACCACATCAGTAGAATGTCGACGGGTTATCGAATTAGAAATGGGGAGGTGCCTGATTTTGGATGTCCTCATGAAGGGACAAGAACTTCATCTAACTAACATCGATGAACCCCAGTCCAAGTGGGATCGTAAGTGTCTCTTTATATAGATAAAGCCCTATCTTTTTACAACTCGGCAGGTAATCTTTGGAGGGAACATCAATACTGTCATGAGGTCCTAAGACAGGGGAGGTTCCAGAGACAAGCTGACTTATGATTGTGTCGGACTGAATAGCATAGCTAGTGACACTCGCATGGTGGATGTCCACATCCAGCACACACCAGGCCACACAGGATTCAGCTATCATAGGCATAGTTGTTATTTAGGATAGACAGGTCTTATTTGAGGGAGGAAGCTATCTCTACAGCGGTGACCGCTGTTGAGGTGGAGTTCTCCAACCACTGTTTCATTTTATTTTCTCTGAATGGTACAGGGACTCCCCAGATGGAGAGAAGCTATTGGATGCTCAATTCATCTCTCGGAAGAAGTGGAGATAAGACAGTCTTTTGAGGATTTTTTTCAGAGCCAAGTACCATTGCTGGATCTGTGCAGTAATAAGTGGTGGTGGGAGATGTTCAAACAAAGAATCCAGATTCTTCCACCAGCTCTTGTGCCTCAGGAGCCTGAGCAGGTATCCCATATCAGAGTCTGAGGAGGAAACTCAAACATCTTATCTGGACTGAGGGTAACCGTGAGGAGTTCTCCAGAGTGAAGTCTGCTCATGAGATGTCAGTACGATAAACACGCATCTTTGGTTTTTGAAAGGAATTACGGGAAGTTCCTTACAGAAACTGCAAGATGTCAGTGAACAGTAAGATTGATAGTTCAGGGTCCCTGAGAAGGTCCAGATCAGGGTCCAGCCAGGTCATCAGATCCTTGTACTCATATCTCATGGCAAGGAGGGATCTTGATCAAGATAGGATGTTGGCTTTCCTGGCTGAAACTGTTCCTGATCCAGAAGTAGATGACTCTATTGACATTTTGACAGAAGAGATCAGAGAAGAGGAAATCAGTCTGGCAATTGAGGGGCTCACTCCTAAAAATTCACCAGAACCAGATGGCTTAACATCTGTGTTTTATAAGACCTTTAAGGACACCTTGGCTCCCCTCTTGACTGAGGTAAGAAATGGGTATCTCTACTCAGGCACTCTGCCAAAGTTAATGGCCCTGATCATTCTGTCAGAGGGTAAAGATCCATTCCACATTGAGAACTGGCACCGCATAGCGCTGCTCAATGTGGACAGAAAGATTCTGGCAAAGGTGCTGTTTGACCAGTTGATGAAGTTTGCACCCCAGCTCCTTTGGGGGGCCCAGCACTGCTCTGTTCCAGACCACATACACTTAGTGCTGTGCTCAGTGTCCGAAAAGCCATGGAGCAGAGCAGGGCAGGTCACTGGAAGGGATACTTGATGTTCTTATATCAGGCAAAAACATTTGATCATGTTAACTACGACTACCTCTGGTCCGTTCTCCTGAGATATGGCCTGGTGGGGGAGTTTGTAGATTGGCTTAAGACATTGTACGAAGGGGAAGAGAGTTTCCCGTTGGATAGCGGTTGGATTGCCTGTCTTTTTGAAGTGGAGTCTGGGGTTCAACAGGGTTGTCCTCTGAGCCTGCTACTGTATATGTTTGCGATCAATCCTTTCCTTAGGAGAATTGATTGTGAACAGGTGGCGGGGGTTGGGATGGACCTAGTGGCATTGAAAGCCACTCTGAGGGTGATGGCTTAAGCTGATGATGTAACTATCTTCATGTCCTCAAGCGAGGAGGCACAGTGGGTGCTGTCAGAGATAGAACGCTTCTCAGAGTCATCTGGGTCCAAGATCAAACTGGACAAGTGTGAGAGTCTCTGGCTGGGAGGAGGAAATCCTGATTTTAATCACCAGGACACCCTCTCAGAGCACCAGTAGTCTGCAAAAGTCTTCAACAATTTGGCCAGGGGGATTACCCAAATCAAAACTGGGAGAGTAGGTTTAATATTGCCATTCAGACGGTGGACCAGTGAAAGGGTTAGCATTATCAAAACATACCTGATACCTTTGCATTTGGGCAGTGTGTGAATCTTGCCAGAACCTTTCTGGACTCGGGTCTACAGTCTGTTCTTCCAGATGCTATGGGGGAATAGGTTGAACCTACTCAAGAGGGAGGTTACTTATAGTACAAGGAGACTTGGAGAGTTGGGTATGGTCAACCCTGTGGTGTTCCTTATCAACACCTTTATCAAGATCAACCTAACGGACCTCTTGAAAGAGAGGGCTCCTCAATGGGTATTCTCCTATGGGGATGGTGTTGGTCTGGACTGGTGTTAGTGAAGCTGTTATGAGGTGCATCCTTGTGTGTATAGGGTTTTTGTATTTTTGGTGACGTTTTCTATTTATTTCTTGTTATGTTTTTACATTTTAATAAAAAAATTAGAGAATGTCACTAAGGATCAATACAGGTTAACTAATGTAATGTATGTACTCAGTGACTCCACTAGCAGAATAGTGAGTTCAGTTCTGAAGTATAACACATGATGTAACTCAGGATAACTACAGGATAAGTAGTATGCTATATTACGGAATAGTGAGTGTTGATCTGGAGTATAATACAGACTGTAACTCAAGTTAAGTACTAGTAATTTTTTTGTAGATTGCATCCATTAATAATCTATAAAATTGTTTTAAAATAATATTTATTGCTTCCAAATCATAAAAAAAACTTTTATTTTATTATGTCCATTTACATTTTTTTTTACATTACAGTTTCCATATAATATTTATTGAATAGAAACCTTGACTTCTATAAGTCATTGGAAAAAAAAATGTTGCAGCTGATAAAAAAACTGCACCTCCTTTACTTGGGCCATGCAATTTGTAGTATCAGGCCAATGCTGTGGCTTCATGACGCTATTTCTTCATTTATCCTACCAAGATTCATCTAATATCCGTTCAGCTGGCATGTCATATATATGCATCATAAATTCTTCCCTGAAGGAAAAGATAGCTCACACTGACAGGTTGACTAATATGAAACTGAGACTGAGGACTTCAAAGACATATGATGCAGCCTTAATAGTCCTCCTGGCAAGCTCTCTAACTAATATCCACACTGCCTTCATTGTAGCCGGAGATCTGCTTGCAGCTTTCATGGACCTGAATGAAGTGCAAGCCTAGCAAAATATTTTTTTTACACTAAAAAACAAATAAAATAAAAAAATTGTTTAAGAATACATATTTAAATAATAAACATAGTTATTGATCATTAAATTGTTATACAAAATCTCCCCTTTCATTGAAAACCATATATCATCCAAACATTTTATATATTTATTTTTTATTTAGTTTTTGGAAGATACATGGTTGATTTTTGAAAAAGAAAGTTATTAGTATTCCTCAAAACTGGTTTCATAATCTGAACACAAATATGTACACAGAGCTGGTGTAACTTCCATTAAGGGCAAGATCAATCAGCACTCACTGTTTGAAAGCAACAACCACCCCTAAACAATCAGCTGAAATCTGTGGGTAAAGCTAGTGCTAAGTTACATAATTACATAGGGTATGAGGCCGCAAAAAAGACAGACGTCCATCCAGCTCAGTGTATTGAGTTAAAGTGTTGATCCAGAGGAAGACAAAAACCCCCATGAGGTAGAAGTCAATTGTCCTAATTTTAGGGAAAAAATTATTTCCCGATTCCAATCTGACAATCACAATAAATCTCTGGATCAATGACCCTTCTCCAGAATCATAGTCACTATAACTTGTTATACTATTACGCTCTAGAAATGCATCCAGACCCTTTTTAAACTCTGTTAGTGAATTAACCATGACAAGTTCCTCTGGCAGCGAGTTCCACAGTCTCACGCTCTTACAGTAAAGAATCCCTTTCTATGTTTATGTAGAAACTTTCTTTCCTCAAGATGTAGAGAATGTCCCCTTGTTCTGGATACAGTCATGGGTATACAATAGATCTTGAGAGAGATCTCTACATCGACCTTGAATTTATTTAAACATTTATTATGTCCCCCCAAAACCGTCTTTTCTCTAAACTAAATAACCCAAATCTTGCTAATTTTTTATTAGGCTATGTTCACACGGCTTAACTGCGGGGCGTAATTTTGCCTCGCAATTACGCCGTGTGGCCGGGGGCGGGAGCGGGTGAGCGAGCGGGGGGCCAGCACTTCGCCGGCCCATAGACAGTCATTGCTAGCGGCGCGTATACGCCGCTAGAAAGTGACCTGTCAATTATCTCCCCCTTCGCCGTATTCGCTGAGCAGGGAGAGGAGACGTAATGCATAGTTCTCTATGAAAACTGTGCATTACCGTAGTTACTGGGACGGATTCAGCCCGTAATTGGCGCATTTCGGCGCGTAATTACGGACTGAATTATGTCACAGAATAAGCCGTGTGAACATGGCCTTACAGTCAGGAGTATTACAGTCCTTTTATTGTTTTTGTTGCTCGCCTTTGTACCTGTTTCACGCACTACTAACAAAGTCTTTCCTGCGAAAAAAAAAACCTGGTGCCTAAAACTGACACAAAATTCTATGAATAATGTTCTCATCACGTGCATTTATTCGACCTTTAATATACCTCCTATAATCCTGTTTGCCTTTGGAGCTGCTGCCTGACACTGTCTGCTACAATTACTTTTACAGTTCACCAGGATTTCCAAGTCCTTCTCCAAGTCACTTTTTCCCGGCATTTTTCCATTTAACATGTAGTCATGTAATGGATTTTTCCTCCCCGTGGTCATAAGCTTGTATTTATCTGTGTTAAACCTCATCTGCAACTTCTCTTCCCATGCCTCCAACTTAATCCAGTATCCCTTTGGTATTAAAAACATTTGTCCTCTTTTTTTGAGTTGGATTACTTTACAGAGCTTATCTGCAAAGATCAATATTCTACTGTGCATTCCATGTGTAAGATCATTAATGAAAATATTAAAGCGGATAGGGCCTAATACTGAGCCCTGTGGTAGCCCACTAGTAACAGGGATCCAGTCTGAATATGTACCATTAATCACCACTGTGAGGAAGAATTTACTTTATTGCATCCCCCATTCTGTATCTAGTCAGATCACGGCCTTCCCCCACCACAGGACAATACTCAATTTTACATGTTTAATCTAGTCAGAAACATAGATGGCTCCAGCCTAGGAACCAACATCAATTTACACATTAATTGAAGCCCAGTTTAATGCCTCTCTGTAGGAATTCACCACAGCATGGGGTCAACCCATGAAGTGAACCTAACATTAATCTAAAAAGCACTGAACAAATGCTAGTCCCAGCTCAAAGACTTCATTAATCAAACCCAGTCCGGGTCGTCTCCGATATTTCATATCGATTCAACAAGCGATACCGCACATAAAACATGTGCATGGCGTGGTTTCAATATCGCATAACAGATAACTCCCCACAACCCCCGTTACACCGCCACAATATCCAGGTTTTCATGCCACGGGGACTGAGATATCCAGAACCGGGCCTACAGGGCCATAAGAAAATGCATGTTTATACCATGCGCCGGATAGTCCCAGACGGTTCTGATGGTACCACCGTCTCGGTTTCTGTGCCAATGCCCCCTGCCGAGTTAAAGACCATTTATGGTTTTAGTATACAGAACTGCATGACCTTAGTGGGAGGAGTCATAGAACCGTCCCAGGGGTGTGTAGGGGGGGCTGCCAAGTGGCTGCCCCCTCGCAGTATATAATCCAGGAGCCAGGGGTGGCTCGTCCTGTTTGATCCCAAGGAGGGGGGTACCTGAGAGCAGTCCGTAACATCATCACGCATGCAGCCCAGGCCACATCTGCCCCCCGTGCGTGCCGGCACAAAGAAAGCAACAAGGTACCAGACTATTTTAACTGCTTTGTCTGTAATCCAATAATTGTAATTTGCACCTCTATCTGACCTGTATAATTATTATCCATCTTGTACATATTACCTGTCTAGTGTGCCCTTCAAGCTAATTAAATCTATAAACATTAATCTGATTTAAGTCTGTCTTGAATCAACGGGCCTACACACACTCCTAATTCTCGGTCATAGTATTATAGCTTACCCAAGGGTTGGTTCCTGACCCTGCTATAAGACGTCTAACGTACCGGTCTTATAACTAAACGATCGAACTGGTGGGCAGCATTGATGTTTCCCTGTGCCCTAGTGTGGGCAGGGTTATTAACAGTGTACCAGTATCTGGTCTACTCATGAGCTCGCCCCTAGTTGGGCAGCGCAACGTGCGAGAAACACCCCAAGTCAGGCCGAACGTCCTCAAGCGGCGCCGGCGGACTATGCTGTTTTTCGACACATATTTGGGGCAGAGCGTGGGAACCAAGACAATAGTGTGTGTGAGTGCGTATCCCGTACAACAACACAAAGTGACGAGCCAGCATGGGTTTTGCTGCTTGGGTCTTAAGATTAAACTCAGCACTAGACCAAGTCAGAGTGCAAATTACAAGTATTGTGGTGCATTCCAGGTGCAGTTTTTTGTGTCAAGTGACCAAGGGATGCAAGTGATGTGCTGTCGTAGCAAGCAAAGCGTAGGCCCAGAGGAAACAGTCGTGAAGTGAGCCAGGAGGTGTCTTCGTCTCAGACCAGGCATATGACTACGAAGGCGAGGGGAGTCCACTCAGGCTCCTCAAGGGAGCCAGTCGCATGTGGACAGGTGGGCGCAGTGGACATGATCACAATCGGCTAATCTCCTGCAAGCTGCCCCTGGCTAAGCTTGAGGCTGGAGACCTCTGAACGCTTACAAGTCCTCCTTGCAGCTTGCAGAAACGTCGCGAGCGGATAAAATGCGGAAGCTGCATAACGTCGCGAGCGGCTAGAGGCGGCAGCTGCCGATCGACGGGAGCGGAGCCGATGTGAACGTCAGCGGGACCATGAACACCAACTACAGTTTGCTACATCTGAAAAGTGCCAAGTCCACCCCGGCCAGAGAAGAGCCTCCTCAGACCCAGTTCCCAAAGGTGAGGGCGGAGGACCTTTCCCATGCTGGATAAAGGTGGAGACCTTGAACCTTCCTGCTGCATTGAAAAAAATTGCCGCAGCACCATGTGCCTGAGACCAGTGGGTTCGGTTTCTGACTCCTACGTCTCAGATGTAAAGCTCTGGAGAACATCGTGGACCTGCCCAGCGAGTCCACCCTGACCAACGCGGGAATAAAGCAGGCACTGACCTGCAGTACAAGTTCACATCCAACCCCAGGATGTACATGAAAGAAGCTCCGGAGTTGCAGCGGGACCAACAGACAGCTGGGCCGACACATGCCGGGCCTCCATAAGCAGTCGACCAGTGGACCTCGGGGCTAAATATCACCACCGTCCAGCAGCTGAAGGACTCATCCACACGGAGCAGTTTTATGTGGAACTACCCAGAGCCCTCCAGCAGCACCCCACCCCTTCGTGTACCATAAACCAGAGGGGCCACCACCACAGCAAACCTCAAACTGATGAGTATTCCCAACAAACGGGCCCGGGAGGCCAGGAAGGCACACCAGCTGGAGAGGTGGTTAAGATGCCTGCAGGGCCACTTGTCCCTACCCCTAAGCCCAGGGGGCCCCCAGCCCATGGCTTCCAAGTCTTGTGGGGGAACCCAGACTCCTGACCCTTAGCAAAACAGCCGGGACATTAAGGGCCGCATGTCCCCAGCGCCATAAGGGCCCGTCCCAGACCCCTTTTTTCAGGCCCTCCCAATGTTATGTTGTGGTGTGGGGGGAGAAGGCCCCTTGATAAACTAACACCAGTCAACCGTAGGCCGACTGTTGCCCATGGACTCTTGTACACCGAGCGGAGATGACTGTGGAGCGGCCTGATCCTGGTGTTCCCCAAAGGACAAGATACCAGACAGGAAAGAACGTGCGCTGTCTCCGGAATTGAGAGGCGTTGGTGGGGGGTCCGGCGCTGGCCAGTGTCCAGGTGTATTTGGACTGGGGTGCCCGGGCAGGGAAATGCGGGAAGTTGGAGTGTCTCCGAACATACCGGCAAGTATTTTTTAGGGACAAGACTTGGGGCGGCTGGTAGCCCGTTTTGAAGGGCCCGAAGCCCCCAAGGATCTGGCCCCCCCAAATGGATAATGTCATCCAACCATGTTAATGTTGCAAACAATGTTATAACATAATGCATACTTGAGGGAGTATTGAGGTGGGTGAATATGGTGGTGTTCCTCTCCATCCCTGTGTGAGAGGAGATAAGGTCAGCAGGTTGCAATGGGGCAGCAGGATGTGTCCAGCAAGCCGCTGGGATTTGTGTCCTCTGGTGTGGCATCATGATGGGACAAACAGGGCAGAACCGCTGAGGTGGGGTGAGGCAAGCAGGTGAGGCAGGGCTCCAGTAACGGCCACAGGGCGGTCTCCCCCACAAGCCATGGCAGACATGGGGCAGACATCTGTGGTGGTGGAGCATGCAGGTGTGGCAGGGCTCCCAGGAAAGCCACATAGCAGGGTCCTCCCCACAAACAGGATTCAGAGGGCCAGGTTAGGTCAAGTACAATACATGGCGACTTATATAGACGCCGAGGGGGATGGAGCCCCAACCAGCGTATGCATCGGTCGAGCCGCTGTCACGCGCAGTGGAGCCAGGAGCCATGAGGACCCTCAGGGGCCTAACGGTATCCACCCAACGGACCCCGGTAAGTGCCAGGTTATGAGGAGGGCCAGGAATTAGGTCCAATGGAACCAGACCGATGACGTGTGCAGTCTCATCCATTCTGGCCACGTCAAGTCGAGGGTATCAGGCACCGTTAGCGCTGACGACAGCTGGAAAGCTCACAAGAGAGCAGGCAGGCACAGCCACCGAAGGACTCAGACACCGCGCGGGACGTGGTCTGGGCCCAAGGACGGCTGTACCAACGTGAACCGGTCCGACTGGTTCACCGAGACGTGGCCCAGGGACCGACTGTATGGTGGTACCCAATCCGTTCAGGGCAGAGTTGTTGCGGGTTGTGTCTGCATCGAGATTCCGATGGCCGGACACCTGGAGATCGCCAAGACCAAAGAAAGCTGGCCCATCATTCTACAGGCCAAAGATGGACTGATGTGGCTGCCTACCCGTACCGTGTACACCTGTCAGAAGGGTGGGGAAACGCGGGCCGAGCCCCAAAGCCCCACTGGTACCTCTGCCTATCAAGACGAAGCCTTCAGGAGGGTGGACTGTGGATTTAATTGAGCCAGGTGTCATTCCCAGCAGCTCCGGGAAACTCATCATACTGACGGTAGTGACTAATACGGCCACTTCGGAACCCCGGAACGGTAGCCTTGTCTTCCATCTTCGGAGCAGACAAGATGGCCACCGCCTTTCCTGAGATTTTCTCTCCGAGTGGGCCTTTCTCCCCGGGGAAAATGCTCACTAGACCGTGGACCTCAGTTCATGTCGCAGCTAATGGAGTTCCTTGTGTAAGCAGAAACAGGATCACACATCTGTTGGCCAGCCCGTACCACCCACAAACTAATGGACTGTGTGAATGGATTTCAATGTGCACCCTGAAGCAGATGCATACGAAGTTGGTCGACACCGACCCACGGGGCCGACTGGGAAGCTGTAACCTTCCACACCTACTATTCAGCATACCGGGAAGTTCCCCAAACCTCAACGGGCTTTGCTCCCCTTCGAGCGCCTGTATGGGCGACGTGTGCGGGGCCCACCTGCTCTGGTGAAAGTAGGCCCTGGGAAGGAGACATAGCAACCCCGTAGGTGTCGGTTCAATGAGTATTTCGTCGCGCTGCCGTGAACAAAATGCAGGCCTTGACATAGCTAGTGCACGAGAATATGCAAAGGCCCCATGCCGACCAGAAAGCAATTGTTACGACCCAGGAACGCTTGTGAGAGGAACCTACCATGTGGGTCAGAAATTGTGGGTCCAGGTCCCAGATACCACAGTGACAAGCTTCAGGCAGCCTGGGAAGGCCCAAAGTCGTGCACCACAACTTCAACGCAGTAACGTACCTGGTCACCCTTGACCACGACCGGGAAGGCTGAAGGCCTTCCCACGTGTGAAACATGATGAATGGCGCATCATGACTGGAGGTAATGTGCCCTTCCCAAGTGTGCAACCTGCCCCGAGGAAAGTGATGACGAAACTCTTGGACATACTTGCCCCGGTCAGTGGCATGATGGTTCCATAGAGGATGGTAGAATTTGTGACAGCTCCTTAGGAACCAACGGTCCCCAGCTGTTTGGCAACCCTCAACCACCCCCTATCCGTGCATTGTTCACTAACGTGCCTGAAGGTACGGAGTCATCCGTCCAACAACGTGGAACAACCGGGGATCAACCCCCCCTCCCAAATCCGGCGTTTCAGCATATCGGATCACCCCCGAAGTGCAGCAGCAACATGCTGGAGAGATTTGACGAGATGCTGAAGCTGGGGGGTCATCCAGGCGCCAACATTGCCTGGGCCTCAACCTGTAGTCCCTTCTCGTCCCCAAGAAGGATCGACCACCCGATTCAGCGTGGACTCAGGGGGCTCAATGCTGTTCACGGTCACGATGCGTATCCAATGCTACGCATCATGTTCCACTGCTACGATCAGTTGGCCGTGATCAACCGTTACTGTACCATCATGGTCTGAGCCGTGATATTGCAGATTCCCCTGACCCGTTGAGGGGCAGGAACGTCTGCCTATTATCACCCCCATTCGGACTGTTACGAGTCCACCGTCATGCCGACGGCCATGAAGAATGCCCCTGCCGACTTTTCAGTCGTTGATTGTCAACACCTGCTTCAAGGGACTTAAGGTACGCGGCTGCTACCTGATGACATATCCGTTTTCATTCCCACCTGGAGACCACCTCCAGCACCTGACACGCAAGGTCTTGGACCGTATCCGCCAGCAGCATGACATCAATCCGGAAAAGTGCCAGCTTGGCATAGTTAGGACCACTACCTGGGGCGACCGGGTAGTGGGGGGGCTCTGAAGCCATAGCCCGGAAAAGTGGATGCCAACGCATCCTGGCCCACCCCCAGGCAAGAAGCAGGTGAAGTCGTTTCTTGGGCAACCGCTGGGGTTACTTATAGGCGGTTAGTATCCCACACTATAGTACCTGGCAAAGCCCCTGACAGACCTCACCATAAGGAGGTTTGCCCTCCCGCAGCAATCGTATTTGTGAACAAACTACTGCGAGACTGCCTTCACAATGCCCTCAATGCCGCCTTGTCCAGCTCCCCAGTACTGCAAGCAAGCCGCGGCTTCAACCCGGCAGTTTTTATATATTACAAAACGACTCTAGTGACCTATGTCCTCAAGTTGCGTTTCTCCAACAAGGTGGACACAACAACGGGAACAGGAACATCCCGTATGTACACAGAGCCGGGAAGCTTCTGCGATGGAAGTGGCCTATTCCACCTGGGATAAAGAATGCTGCCGATAGTGTGGGCCCTGCAGCGCTGCACCCTATCTGTAAGGGCGCATTTCATTGTGGAGACAGACCACAACCCTCCTGAGCTGGCTACACAACGGTCTCCCGGAACCAATGGGAGTTCTAAACTCTGGAGCCTGTCGTAGCCAGCAGTACAACTCTCATTCGCCTACCGGAAGGGCCGAGACACACGGCAACGCCGAAGTTCTGTCCCACAAGCGGCGGGTCAGTTGGGCACCTGTTGGAGCACGGTGGCGGTTGCTGCCTCCCTATCGCCCACCCGTACAAAAGGGGGGAGGTGGTGAGGAAGAATTCACTTTATTGCATCCCCCATTCTGTATCTAGTCAGATCACGGCCTTCCCCCACCACAGGACAAGCTCAATTTACATGTTAATCTGTCTGCTACAATTACTTTTACAGTTCACCAGGATTTCCAAGTCCTTCTCCAAGTCACTTTTTCCCGGCATTTTTCCATTTAACATGTAGTCATGTAATGGATTTTTCCTCCCCGTGGTCATAAGCTTGTATTTATCTGTGTTAAACCTCATCTGCAACATTCTCTTCCCCAGCTCCTCCAACTTATCCCGATCCCTTTGTTATTAAAACATTGTCCTCTTTTGTGTTGATTACTTTTACAGAGCATATCTGCAAAGATCAATATTCAACTAGTGCATTCCATGTGTACAGGATCATTAATGAAATATTAAAGCGGATAGTGCCTAATACTGACCTGAGTTGTAGCCACTAGTAACAGGGATCCAGTCTGAATATGTACCATTAATCACCACTGTGAGGAAGAATTTACTTTATTGCATCCCCCATTCTGTATCTAGTCAGATCACGGCCTTCCCCCACCACAGGGACAATCTCAATTTACATGTTAATCTAGTCAGAACATAGATTGCCCAGCCTAGGACAACCTCAATTACACAGTAATGAAGCCCAGTTTATATGCCTCTCTGTAGGAAGTCACCACAGCAATTGGGTCAACCCATAAAGGATCCTCATTAAATCAAATTAGGCACTGTGAACAAATTGCTAGTATCCCCAGCTTCAAAGACATCAATTAATCAACCCAGTCCGGTAGTCCTTCTTCGATATTATTCATATCGATTCTAGGCGATCCCTCATAACTGGTCATGGCTGGTTTCATATCGCATAGCAGATAACTCCCCACACCCACCCCACAATTTCCAGTTTTCCAGTGCACACGGGACCTGAGATATCCAGAACCGTGCCTACAGGGTCCTAGATAAAGCATGTTTATCTCCAGCGCCGGGTAGGCCCAACGGTACTGATGGAACCACCGGCACGGTATCTGTGCCAATGCCCAGCGGAGTATAGTCCATTTTTGGTGTGTTTTGTATCAGAAACATCATGACCTGAGTGGGAGGAGTCATAGAACCGTACCTCAGAGTGTGTAGGTGGCTGCCAGTGGGCTCCCCTGCAGATATAAGCCAGGAGCCAGCTGTGTGGCTGTCGTCCTGTTTGATCCAAGGAGAGGGGGTACCTGAGATCAGCTTCCAGTAACATCATCACTCACCAGCAGCCCACATCTGCCCCCCGTTGGCGGCCGTTAGCACCAAGCAAAGCAACAAGGTAACCTGACTATTTTTAACTGCCTTTGTCTGAAAACCATAATTACATTTGCACCTCTCTCTGACCAGTATATTATTATCCCCATCTTGTACATATTACCTGTCTATGTTCCCTTCAAGGGCTAATTAAATCTATAAACTTTAATTAGTTAGCGCTTGATCAAGGGCCTCAACACCAAATTTCTCGTCATTATATACTCCCAAAGGATTGGTTCCGACCCTGCTATAAGTCTAATGGCCCGGTCTTATAACAAAGGGCGAAACTGGTGGCACTTTGTTGTTTCCCTGTGCCAGGTGGGGCAAGGTTAACATTTGGAACAGTATCGGGCGACCTAGCTCCCCCAGTGGGCAGCCAACTCGAGATCCCACCCCAATTCAGGCCTCGCCCTAACGGGCCGGCGACAGCTTTTTTTCATCAAAACCCACCTTTTTTTTTTCTATAACTACAACTTGCAAGAAATTTCCCCCCCAGTCCAAGCATTCTCATTTTACAAACCCAACCTTTTATCATCTAGTATCAAATCTTAAAAAATTTCTAGATATATAATACCCAATCCTCACCCACCCACCTAGAAAACTTCCCACAGAAGCTCAGAAAATTAGTTGACAGGACCGATCCTTCAAAAACAAATGCGAAAGGGAGTTCTGAACGGCGGGTAGTGGATCCCTGGACCCCCGAACGATGATGTTAAGCCCGCCAGGGACGAGTCAAGTAGCCCCTGGTTTTCACCAGACCCCCGCCACAAGCCAAGGGGACTTGCGCGGGTGAGGCACCAGGTCGCACCCCCGATGGACCTGTTTTGAGGGCGCCGAGGTCAGCGTGGTACAGAACTAACCCACGAATCGTTTCAGGGGCAGCAGTAAGGTCAGGGCTGGCGGCAATGGTTCTGGTCGTGGACAGGAAAGGTAGGCAGGCGCAGAGGTTCGAAGTCGAGAAACGACAAAGTCGGTACACGTAAGGCAAATACCTTAAAGGGAAACGATTTTACAAGGCAGAGCAACAAGATCCACAAGGATATAGTGGAGTGAAACCTTAAATAGGGGAAGGCCGCAATTAGCCAATTACCCGGGGGCTGGGCCCTTTAAATACCAAGAACGACGCCGCCCTAGAAGCGGGCACACACGCCTCACCCAAGGGCGGGACGGGAAAAGAACGGCAAAGATTCTGGTCTGCGGACCCACAGCTCGTCCCCCGGCCCGCTGCGCCCCCCGCCCCGGCAAAAAAACCGTGGGGCAAAAATGGGTGCGCCCGCGGCCCACCCCGAGAGCGGACCACCCCTACATACCCCCCCCCCCCCTTAGGTCCCCCCCCTCTTTTAGGCTTAAAAATACGGATCAGATCTCGGTTTTTAGGATATTGGACTTCGGTTCCCAGGACCTCCTTTGGGGGGGAACCCCCCAAAAAACAAGAAAAAACGCTTACCCCTATGGTCTTCAGTCAAGATTCCTTTAATTCAAAAACACAGGGGACTCTAGTACCGGGGACGGAGCAGCGCTCCTCTGGAGAACCGGTTCAAGACCAAGGGGTTTGGGGGGGAGACATGAAAGGCGTTAGGAAAACCGAGAGATGGGGGAAGGGAGACTTGTAGACACCGGATTCAGTTGCCCCAAGTATCTGAAAAGGGCCCCGAAACCGCAGACCCCAAATTTATAGCTGGGGACTTTGAGGCGTATTTTTTGGAGGGGGCCACACTTATCCCCCTGGAAGGAACGTTTTGGGAAGGCTTCTCCTCTTGTCAGCTTGGTCTTCATGTGGGGTGAAGCCGGATTTAAAGGGTTTTCGGGTCTCCGCCAAAAGACCCCATACCCGAACCTTGTTTCCCCGGGGGTG